>JAVJIF010021802.1:0-70213 GCA_038442645.1 Agave tequilana
ATGGCGTTTAAAAATCATCGTCTATGCCAGTGACGTGAAAGGTTTTAGACATTTTACGTCAGTTTTCTGATGCCGTGAAAAGTCTGAATCGAATTGTGAGTTTTCAAATGCCTCGAACTTATCACGACGGTTACACTTAACTGCCGTGAAATGTGCGTTGTAATTTTCAAGTCTGAACTAGTACTCTTTGAAAGTACTCTCTAGAATTAGATCCAGAGGAGATGAAACGAAAACTACAACTTAGAATCAGAGGAGACTGTTACTTACGTGTCACTAGAGCTTTAAATCCCTTCTTGGCCACAACCAGTCAAACATGAGGACCTCCTCTCCACCTGTTGAGGCAATAAAGTCATATACAGATCAAAGGATGCAATGTCATTGAACTTAGATATGAATCTTTGACAAACTAGTCTCCGGCCTCATTTTTTTTCCTCTTTATTTATAGCGTGAAGGAGGACATGAATCTATGTCGAAATATTTGGCTGTAGACTTATTTTATTAAAAATGTCAGTTAAAAGTAAGGAAATTGTATATACTATGAGCGTGCAAATACATTCTAATGTGCGTACAAAATTTTCTCATTTGAGAACTGGAGAGTCTCTTATGCTTACAAATTAAAAAATTTCTGGCCTGCGCACGTAGTGTGTTACAGCACGTTACAGCCAAACAAACAGAACCATCAAAAACATCTAACAACGAATCCTATTGCTTAGAGATATTATTAAGATTTATATATAATAGGTCTTTCTTGTTTCTCAAGGACTATCACGTGGCACTTTTCCTCTGCAAGAGGAAGAAGCAAGTACAACTACAGACGAGGTCAGCTTTCAATGGCAGCCACCAAAACAAACGTTAGTTTAGTTTTTTTTAAAAGAAGCAGCAAATCAACAAACAAATAAAAAGAGAAGCAAAGGGATCGATAAGTTTGGTGTCTTTTTTTCTTTCTAATTGCTGGTCTTTAAAGCCACTCTATCGATGGAGGAAGAGCACGAGGCAAAAGTGAAATCTACTCATCTGTCAACAAACCCTTTTCTCATCAAATTAATTAATTAATCTCAATTAAAAAAAGAAGAAGAACAGGGTGATCAATTAAGCTAATCTTAGTTAATGAGGAATGATCAGTATCGGGATGTTCCTCAAATTATCCTTGATATGATAGGATTTTCTATTGACCTAATGATTCTTTTGTCTTTTTGTGGAAGATATAATTACCCACGTTTTAACATTTAATAGTTTGAGTGTCTCATAATTTATCAAAATGGTATGAAAGTAGTTTATTTCCTTTTTTTTTTTTATGAGAGTTTTTTTGGCCGAAAAGGCCTCTTTGAAAAAGATAATATAAAATAGAATAAAATAAGATGGCGGTGAAAGCGTTGTTTAAGGGCCTATTTGGTTAAGGGTGGAAGTGAGGAAGTGGTCATAATTCCATTTGGAACTTGAGAATTAGCTAGTAAGTTTTCTGGTATTTGGATGTTGTGTGGGAAGTGTGGTTTGAAAAATGTTTTGTTTTTTTCGGTGTTTGGATGGTAATGTGAAAGTAGAAGTAGAAAAGTTGACCACAAAGTTGACCATAAAAATAATATTAAAATAAAAATTAATTAAGAAAATAAAAAATGGACTGTAATTAGATGCAAGTGAGATTTATATAATCAAAAAATTAACTGTTTTATATTACAACTTATTACAAATGAGATTTACATGACCACAAAATTAACTGTAGCATTCTGAAAGTGAGGAAATGACTGTATTAAAGAGAAAAGAGAAAAGGAAAGGGGTTTTTTATTTTTCTTTCCGGTGTTTGGATAGATAGGAAAGTGAGCAAATTATACTTTCCTATTTTCTTACTTCCGCCCACTTCCTTTTCCGGTGTTGGAAAGAAAAGCCCCAGATGTAGGATCATTGTTATCTTAATTTACATGTCATTTCCATATTTTTACTACACTAATGGGAGAGTTAGTGACACTATTTAGATAAATGTATTTCAGTTCTAATAAACTATAAAATATCAAAATGTTTTCAATATTTGAGAGGCAATATGCAAATGAGAAGGGTGTTTGAGAGATTTTTTTGTGTTCATTAAATACTGTTAGAGATATCAATAACAACACGTGACTCATGTGAACATGTGATCCATGTGAAAGACACCCCTCATGAAATCAACCATATCCTAAAATCTCTCTATAATTATAGGAATACGTGGGACTCATGGGATTCATGTACCATGTGTTTCTCATTCTTTCTCTCAGTCAATATTTTTCTATTCTTTCTCTCAGTCAATGTTTTCCTATTGTATCTCCTAAATCAGTGTAAACATGTGACCAATATGTGTATATATATACAACCAAGAATCATAAGTAATGGTATCTTGTCTTTGTACAAATAAGTCTTCTTCTTCTTCTTCTTTATCTTGGTATCAGAGCAACTCATGTACCATGTCGAGTATTTTCTCTTCATCTTCCCTCACCTCCATCCAAAACTTGCATCCATGGTTACTCCCAATCCCAGTATCACTCACTTTCTAAATGTCAAACTCGATAAGGGAAACTATTTACTGTGGCATTCTCAGTTCCTTCTCTTCTCAAGCTCCACGATCTCGAAGGTCTCGTCGATGGAACCTCTCCGTGTCTGGTCCGGTTTCTTCCTTCTACTGAGAAGGATGCTCAGCGCACTATCAATTCAGAATACACTCACTGGATCAAACATGATCAGATGCTCTTATGTTGGCTTATCTCCTCGCTCACTGAGGCTGTCTTCTCATGTCGTCGGCCTCACCACATCTCGTGATGCTTTCTGGAACGAATCTTTGCGTCACCCTCCAGAGTTAGAGTACAGCAACTCAAATATCAGCTGCACACCGTCAACATGGGCACCTCTTCTATGTCAGAATACATCCAGTCTGTCAAGTTCACGTGGACAACCTGGCGGCAGTGGCTAACCTAGTTGCCGACTCCGACCTCGTCTCTACCTTACTCAGTAGTCTGTCTTCTCCCGAATATGACTCGTTCATCATCTCCGTCAACACACGAGTCGACCCTTACTGTCAGAAGAACTCATCGGCCTCATGCTTAGCCATGAGATTATCGTGGGCGTGCCATCACTTCACCAGACTCCACAACCCTAATCTCTCCTTCTCCTGTGGTTCATACTATTTCCCGCACTCCAAGCTACCATTCAGCTCTATCTTCTTTCCGTGGACGTGGCCAAGGCAGGGAGTGCGATCGTGGACGTTCCTGCTTACCGCCACATCAGTCCGCCAGTGGCCGACCTCAATGCCAGATTTGCAAGTTTGGCCATTATGCTAACAAATGCTACAATCGTTATGATGATTCGGCTAACCCAACTGCTCTTCTTCACTCTTATGGGAATAGTCCAGTCGATCCCAACTGTATGTTAACTCCGGAGTCACTCATCACCTAACGGTTGACATTGCGAATCTGACGGTTCACTCTGAATATCAAGGCCCCGACAGAGTTCGCATGGGTAACGGGTTGCCTATCCGAGCTACTGGTGCTTCTTTATTGTGTTCTCCTGTTTCTTCCTTTGTCTTGAAAAATCTTTTTCATGTTCCTGATATTACCAAAAATCTTCTATCTATTAGTTAATTTACTACTGATAATAAAGTTCTTCTTGAATTTCACCCTGACTCTTATTTTATCAAGGATCTCTCCACTCGAAAAACACTACTGCGGGAACAATTTAGGATGGCATGTATGTCTTCTCCCTGGGGAATCATAGCTTCATCACCTCTCCCCAAACTCTTCTCGGTGAGCGTGTACCTCCTCTGTCTAGCATGAGCGTCTAGGTCATCCCTCCATCAGAGTTGTCTCCAGTGTTTTATCTCAGCATCAGCTTCCTTTCGTCCCTGACCGTGCCGGTACCCCTCTCTGCATCCCCTGTCAGTAAGAAAAAGTCACTGTCTCCCTTTTTCGTCATCTTCCACGATTGCTACTGCTCCTTTAGAGCTTATTCACTCTTATCTATGGGGTCCGTCTCCTGTGTCTGCTGTAAGTAGTCATCGCTATTATATTAGCTTTATAGATCACTACAGTAAGTATGTTTGGTTTTATCCTTTAATAATAGAAGTGATGTTTTCTCCATTTTTCTTGAGTTTAAAATTCATGTGAAAATTTTTTTTGGACGTTCCATTAAAGCACTCCAAACTGATGGTGGTGGCGAGTTCATCAAATTTAAACCTTACTTGTCTTTTCAGGATATTGCTCATCGCTTATCATATCCCACACTAGTGCTCAAAATGGCACCGCAAAAGAAAGCACCGCCACCTTGTCGAGACCAGTCTTACTCTTCTGGCTCAGTCAAATGTTCCATTCCTTACTGGCCTGGCCTTATGCTTTCCAAACCGCCTCATTTCTCATCAATAGAATGTCGCCCCCTCCCTCCATAATCTATCTCCCTACCAAAAAATTATTTCATGAAGCACCTGACTATATTTCCATACGAATTTTTGGTTGTGCTTGCTACCCTCATCTGCGTCCATACCAACTCATAAGTTTAGTTTCAGTCCAGTCAATGTGTCTTTTTATGTTACTCAGTTTTGCATAAAGGTTATCACTGTTTGCATGTACCCTCTGGTCGTATTTACATCTCTCGGGATATTGTGTTCGACGAATCTTCCTTTCCTTTCCATTCTCCTCTGTCTCCCTCTCTCCCCCTACTCACACGCCTTCACCACCGATCCCCATCTCCACGCCTCTGTTACTTCTATTGTTCCAGTCCCCTCTTCTCATGCGGGCCCCACCATTGACTCTTCTTCTCCTCCACTACCACCTCCATCACATACTCCTTCTCCACCACCTCCACCAGCACCCGCCGATAAGTCCTTTGCATCGTCCTCATCCTCAGGCTCTCCCAGTCCCCCTTTTGATAGGACCCACCATATGGTCACCAGAACACAGGATAACATCAGAACATCAAAGGTCTGGCTAGCCACCCGGTATCCTATGCCTACCTGTCTTATGGCCGACTTGGCCACCACTCCTGTCGAACCCATATGTTTCACGTAAGCTTCTAAAGATCCCAAGTGGCACCAGGCAATGGACACTGAGATGAATGCCTTGCTTAAGAATAAAATATGGTCCCTTGTGCCACACTACCCTACCATGAATCTGGTTGGTTGCAAATGGGTTTTCAAGTTAAAAAATAAATCTGATGGTTCTGTTGACAGTATAAGGCCCGCCTGGTGGCCAAGGGTTTTCATCAACAATCAGGATTAGATATAGTCAGACATTCAGTCCGATCATCAAACCGATCACTGTCCGTACCCTGTGTAGTCTGGTTGTCACCAAGGGATGGTCTATTCGACAGTTGGATGTGAATAATGCATTTTTGTAGAGTTTTCTTACTGAGACGGCCTTGATGGAACAACCTTCAAGGTTCATCAATCCCGCTCATCCCAATCATGTATGCAAGCTTCACTACAGTATCTATGGCCTCAACCAGGCTCCAGGGACCTGGTTTTTTTCGCCTCAGTAGTTATTTAGTCACATTAGGCTTTGTGGGCTCCAAGTCTGACATGTCTCTCTTCCTCTGACGGGTCGGGACAGATCTTCTTCTGGTTCTTATCTATGTGGACAACATCATCATCACAGGCAATGACTCACGGGCTGTCACTCGTCTTATTCAAGAACTAGGCCGGGAGTTCTCATTAAAAGACCTCAGCCCACTGCACTATTTCTTGGGCGTGGAGTGTCACCGTACACCCTCAGGTCTATATCTCTCTCAACAGATTTACATCCATGACTTACTTCTCCGACTCAAGATGGATGGTGTCAAGCCTGTCAGCTCGCCTATGGCCACTTCCTGTAAGCTCTCCAAGATTGTTGGCAAGTCTCTCTCTGACCCCTTTGTCTATCGAAGTACTGTTGGGGCTCTACAATACCTAAGCTTTATCGGACCCGATATTGCCTTCTCAGTGAACAAGGTCGCTCAGCTCATGCAAGCTCCAACCGATGAGCATTGGAGCACTGTAAAAACGGATCCTCCATTACCTCAAATATATCATTTAACATGGCCTTTTTCTCTCTCTTCATTCTTCCGTACAGCTTACTGCTTACACCGATGCAAATTGAGTAGGGTCGATCGATGATCAAAAATCTACCAGTGGTTATTGTGTCTTTCTTGGTACAAATCTCATTTCTTGAAGCTTGAAGAAGCAGTACATTGTGGCACGATCTAGCACTGAGACAGAGTATAGGGGCGTGGCCAATGCTACAACAGAGGTCGTTTGGTTGCAGTCATTACTTTGTGAGATTGGAGTTTCGCAATCTCTCCCGATAGTTCTCTGTGACAACCTCAGTGCAACATATCTCTCGATCAATCCTATTCGTCACTCTCGCTCCAAACATGTTGAGATCGACATTCATTTTGTGAGGGACTATGTCGCCAATGGAATCCTAGATGTTCGGTTTGTCAGCACTAAAGACTAACTAGCAGACATCCTTACTAAGTGTAACGCCCCAATCCGGCGGGTATGGAGACGTTACTGCAACGTATATACGCAGGTCCGAAATACCCTCACGTATATACGCTAAGCATCAGTACAGGCAAGAATCAGAGTACGGAAGCAAGTGGTGCATTATACATTCCAACACATGAGTACAATTACAAAGTTATCACCAGAGGTGATCCAATATTACATGAATATTACATCACTGATATGCGCAATTGTGAGATTACAAAGATATGTACATGTATGAACAGTATAAGGCACTCACGAGTTTACAAAAGGAAAACTCGAGAGGCGCACAGGGGGCCTGGAAGAATAGAGCTCTGGGCGGTCTGCTGGAGATCCACGCTACCGCTGCACCACTCTGATCAGCAACTGGGGAATCCACACGCTCCAAGCTCCATGACCTGGACATGAGGATCCAGGGGAGTCAGATAGAACTCCCCAGGCGAGTGGTGATACGAATGCCAAGTGGCGAGCATAGGTAAGCATGCAGGAGCAAGTAGATATAAACAAGTGATATCAAGCAGGAACTACTCATGGTATGATAAGCTAAGAGAAGGTAAAGAGATGAGAAGTAAAGTAGATAGGGCAACACCAGATATCTCCTAAACTAACATAAAACAGATAAAACCGAATAAAACCGAATACGAGCAAATCTGATTGTACGGTTTAGGTTACGGCTCCATGAGATCAATACTTCGAAGGAATAATCCAAACAAGGAAACCCTCATTTATATACCTTTATCCCATGTCACCATAATCCAAGCACGTACAACCTGAGTTATAAAATGGCACAACAAATTGCATATTAATATTGATTATAATAGGGGCCGTCTAAGTTCCAGGCTTCAGTATGTGTCCCATTCCACATACTTCCACTTACAACTTATAGAGCAAGTTAATTGAAAACTGATAAAGTTCGATGAATCATGTTTCGGATGGGCCCCATACATGCCCGGGACAACGGTTCAGGAGTATCCGGTGCTGAGCCGGAACGTACCGCTAGGTACCGGAACTTATCTACACCCGAACAGGAATAGAGTATCGCAGATCCCATAGAAATAGGCCTAGGGCGTGTGCATACCCGGCAGGAATGAACAGGAGTAGGGTGCCAGCACACCCCACGGAATTCCTGGTGGCCGCCAGGTGATCCCTCAAGTATGTGGCCACGCGCGGCTCGATAAGACCACCATAAACATGATTAATCAGGGCCCATCAGTTTTCCCCCAAACCAGGTACAAGTTGTCTACTTATAATAATTTATCCAATAATGATGTCCACAGAGTATTCATAGTAATCTTATATTCATGGTTATCCCATTACGGGGATCAACAGGAGTAAGTCAGGAGCCTCCCTATTTCAGGGGTTCAAGTATCAACGTGTCAAGAAGCAGGTGGTAAAACATATGCTAGGTAGTAAGTCATGTCAGGTGGTAACACGTCAGTTGTCAAGTATGATACAGACAGGTGTATGTCAACAGTTAATATAACAAGTATGTACATCATAATACCAAACGAGGACACCGATATATATATACATAATGTTATGCAAGTCAACCCGACGATGCGGGAAAGTCCAATGAGAAAGAGAGAACACTCGCCTAAAATTCAGAAAACACTGTGAAATCCCACTCTGGAATCCAGGGAATCAACGCGTCAATGCGTTTTAAAATATAAGGGAGGAGAGAGAATAGAGACGCGGGAATCGCAGACGCGGGAGACGCGCTGCGGAGATGTCACAAACGCGGGATCTGTGCTCAAGTCAGGTCGCGAGGAGAACGCGGACGCGGATGTGGGTTCTGCGTCGCGTTTAGCACGAAAAGAACACAGACGCGGGCATGGGCTCCGCGTCGTGTTAACACGAGAAGGACACAGACGCGGGCCTGGACTCCGCGTTGCGTCGATACAAGAACGCGAAGGCCGCGTTAAGGGATTGCCTAGACGCGGGGGTGAGATCCGCGTCAGCAATAAAACAGAGGAGGGAAGGTGATTTCGGGGTGGTGGTGTTTAGTGTTTGTCGTTGCAATTGTCACCGGAAAGATTACCGGAATAATCGTAAACGATTACCGGAATAATCATCGGAGGCGTTGCCGACGAAGAAGAGCTTGGCCCCAATCCAAAGGAGGTGGCCGGCCCTTGAGAAGGTGATGGGGTGGTAGCCGGCGACGGCCGGAGTTGGCCGAAATCCGGTAGCTCAAGCCCAAGCCCAAGCAACCATGGGGGTGCAAGTGTAGTTAAAAATGAAAGGTTATGGTTTTGGAAACGAGGCTTCGGAGAGCGAAGCAATAGCTCGTCGGAAGAGCACGACGAGGAGAGGAAGATGGCGTGGTTCGTGGTGGCCAAGGAGGTGTAGGTGGTGGTGGAATGGTGGAGAAGTTAATGGAGGTAATGGGTTGTTTGGTGGAAAGAGAGGAAGAAGAAGGTGATATTGGTGGTTGGAGTTGGTGTTTTTGTTGTTTGGAATGGTGGAGGAGATGGAGGAGAAAGAGGTGGTGGTGTTGGTGGTGAAAATGGAGGTGGAGAAGGTGGAGTATGGGTGGCCAATAGGAGAGAGCAAGAGGCTCTTTGGCTGTTGGTTTTCTTTCTCAGGAAACAAAGGAGAAGAAGAAGTAATCATGAAAGAGAGAAGAATGTGGGGTGGTTTTATAAGGAGGGGAAAACATTATAATAAGATTGTCATTCTCATCATTTAATGAAACTTGCGTTTCATTGCAAAGAAGCTGCGTCCCCATACAAATGAATCCGCGTCTGGGCAAAAATTTAGCCAGACGCGGGATTATCTCAGCGCCCAGGGAAGATACAAAAAGCCGCGTTTAGCAAAAGGACAAAAGTCATAATGACTTGATTGGAATTGATTAGCAGTGCATTAAATGCAGCATGGAGAGGATCTCTGCATTAAATGCAGAATCCTAGGTTGGTGAAACTCGCGTCTAGTAAGGAGAGAGAAAAGTGAAAAAATATCTGGGCACTATTCCGGTATCTGGGAAAACACCGAAAACTCCGGAAAAGTCCAAAAATAAAGTAGCTTGGAAAGCTTTCCAAAAATTCTCAAAAATAATAAATATTATAAAAAGATTTTTGATAAAATCGATTTTCAGAAATTCAATCTCATTTTCAAAATAAAAATCCTGAAGTCTACCGTCAACACCGGTCTACACCGGGTCGGCCGGATTTTGATAAATTCTGAAAAATCTCAGAAAATGCCAGAAAAGAGAAATATAATTTTAAGAAGTAATATGAAGCAGAATTCAGAAATTTGATTCCAATTATAAATTAAAATCCTGGAATCAACCAGTGAGACTGGCCGACACCAAATCCAGTGGAATTTCGATAAATTCAGAAAATTCTTAGAAAAAGTATTTAGATAGAAAATGTGATTTTAAGAAGTTACAGGAAAGCCGTTTCTTAAAATTCAACTCCGTTTGTAAATTAAAAAAATTCGGGAATCGGTCAGCGGTATCGGTCGACCCTAGTTTTGAAGAATTTCAATTTAATTCTGGAAAAATTTCAGAAAATCATAGAAAATCTAAAATATTAGAAAATGATATTTAAAACTGAAATCGGTCAAATTGGAATACCAGAAAGACTAGATCGAGTAATAACCTGAGATCGGGTCCTTGGTTCAGACTAGGGCTGAATCCGAGTCCACGAATCCGGATCCAAGACAAAACAATCATATAAACAATTCATAATACAAAATAAATACAGGAAGTAAATCAAAAAATACGATCGAGAAATCTGAATACGCAACTAAGTACGTATTCCGGGAGCGGGGTGTTACACTAAGACTTTGAGCTCATTAAAGTTTTTTTTATGCTGAAGAACAAGCTCTCGGTTCTTTCGTACCCGCTTCGCTTGCGCGGGCCGGGGGGTTAGAGATATCAATGACAACACGTGACTCATGTGAAACATTTGATCCATGTGAAAGACACTCCTCATGAAATCAATCAGATCCTAAATTCTCTCCATGATTATAGGAACACATGGGACTCATGGGATTCATACATCATGTGTTTCTCATTCTTTCTCTCAGTCAATATTTTCCTATTCTATCTCTCAGTCAATGTTTTCCTATTGTATCTCCTAAATCAGTGTAAACATGTGACCAATATGTGTATATATATACAACTAAGAATCATAACTAATGATATCTTGTCTTTTCACAAATAAGTCTTCTTCTTCTTCTTCTTCTTATCTAATACATCTAAAATTGCACTGAAAGTGAATTTTAGATTTTTTTATTTAGTTTATGTGCTCACCTAAAAAACTAGCATTTGTTTTTTTCAGGGGTTGTGGGGGGTTTTTTTTTTTTGGTGGGGGTACATGTATTCACATAGCTGGGACCAAAATCTATTAACTTTTCTTTTGTTGCTAGTAAAGAAGAAAACAAAAGAAAAAAGAAAAAAGTTAAACTTTATTAACTTCTTTCTGCGAATAAGAAAAAGAAAAAGAAAAAGCCGTAATAACTTTCCTCCACAAAAATAAAATAAAATAAAATAAGAGGCATAACAACTCTCTTTGGGCCTCTTATAGAACCCAGTTTTAGTCGTAGTACCGCGAGATAGCATTGTGGCCCAAGAAATGCTGAAATTGATGTGGAGTCGAGTTCTATATTTCATCAAAGGATCTAAGATACTTGTTTATCAAAAAAGAAAAAAGAAGGATCTAAGATACTTGGGGATGTTACAAAAGCCACGACAACTTATTTTTTTCCTCATTCCCCCCACATAATATGTAAACAATACTTAAGAATAGGTTTTTTTTTCATATTGGCACCCAAAATCTTTCTTAATTATCATTATATTCTAAAATAATATGTGAACTTACCATTATACTCTCATCTCTTTCCTCCATTTTTCTCTCAACAAACACACTCTCTTTCCAACTCAACCCCAACTCTGAAAGTTTCCGGCCATCTCCGACTGAGCGAGCATAAGGAGGCAGGCGCGGACGGCCACGGTGGCAACGACACGGGTGAGGGGACAGTGGCGGGAGGTGAGGAGGAGTGAGAGAGTGAAAGAAAGAGAGAATGAATGTATTTTCCCAATAAATTGATGGTAGAAATATATTTTCATCAGGTCAGTGTTAGAAAATAGACAACAACTAACGGCAAGGGAGTTTTTTGTAAAAACTTATAAATTTAGGAGATCAATATGAAAATATAAAGATTTCGAACGTGAATACATAATTAAGAAAGATTTCAGATGTGCTTCACAACAAGAATGATAAATTTGTTATTTCATGAGTTATATCTTAAAACATATTGAACAGGGCTTAGCCGAAAACAGTTAAAATTTTCTGCCGGACAAAAGGTATGTATTTTGGAGCTTCAATCCTACGGACGGAAGTGGGAATGTAAGAGTTGGGAATTATAACGAGTTAAGACTTGTTTGGAAGCAGGTTAAAATAAGAGTTCAGAGACGTTTAACATGAGTCTTATATTGCCAGGTAACCTGGGAGTCTTATATTGCAATTAATGTCATCTTTTTTTGTTGGGAAAAAAAAAAATTCAGATAATACAGTAATTCTCATGCCCTCTATAGCAGCCAAGCCATTCATTTCGCCAAATTCAATCCAAAGCGCAATGAAATTTGAATTCACTGCAAAATTCCTCGAGTTCTCTCTCCCAAGTTCAATGAATTTCTAGGATGCACATTCCTTCTCCAATTCCAAAGTTCTATGAATTCCAGGATTTATAGTACAGAGGCAGGATCGAATCTCCTAAGGCACAAAAATGCACCAGTTTCTCAAAAATAACAAGAAAAAGGGGAGAGGAGAAATATAGATTCATCTATGAGAGTGCATACAGAGGTAAAATAAAGAAAAACAAAAACCAAAACATCCACGGATTCTTACTCAGTATTTACACAGTGGTAAGTGCAAATGTTTCAAGTCTGCATCGTCCATACAAACACAAAATGTACAAGCATGAGGTTCAAATATTTCAATACATATATATATAACTTACGATTATATGACATAAATTTGACTGATTTTCAGAGAGCACGGAGACCAGATACAGGCTGACTTTCAAATGACACAAGGGTGTAAAACCAACTGCTTCCCACGATCCCATTATACATATCCAGCTAAACTAAATAATCAATTGAGAATTTGCAACCTGTAATAAACAAAAGGATAATATACAATACAAGAGCTTGTACTCTAATCTCTTTCATTTTTATCAGTCATTGTGGAAGGACCACTGGTGTGGGGCGAACAAAACCAGCCGGACATAACGGCATGTCCCTTCTCGCTGACTGTTGTAAAGTAAATGCAACCCGAAAACCTTCTCAACTGATGAATAGCAAAATCGATAACCTTGCAGATAGCTTCTGAGGTTGTGAGTACTTCCAGAGGTCACCTTATTTGAGTTCTACCAAAAGAAGAGAACCCAATATCACTGTCCGTGCTCTGTCACCAAAACAAAAGGTAGGCACGATATGTGATCATCTGTCAATTTACAGTGTGAACAGTGGAGGTGATGATTAAGGAGAAAAAGCGCTTGTTCAGAAAAAGTAGGGATGTTCGCGTGATTAACTGGAGAAGGCAGCACAAAATGGAACCTCAGAAAGGCCAACTAAGCATCATATGACAAGCCCTCAGGGGTAGTGTGATGCAATCAATGATTTTTGATGATGTATGAAAGGTGAAGTAACAATTAGAGCATAGATCATTGAAGTTTCTTAAAATTTCTGCACGTTGTCTGTTAGAAACTCGGTGAGGAAAGGAAGTGTGCCTCGCAAATGAGAGCATCTATGAGTGCTGAGGAGATATTAATCTCGCTGGGAGGCAAACGGGCTCAACAAGTTGGATGGGAAATTTGCAGATGGGTTGAATCAGTAATTTTGGAAAAGCATGATCCTCTGACAACACAACTATTCAAAAGCAGCTTCGGTATTTCATAATGGGTTGATGAATGCTCTGAAATTATTAGATCCGTACCTTAAATTTCGGAGAAGGAAAGACATTCCAGAATCTGAGTGTCTCATCACCAGCACCAGTGACGATTGTCTAATAACAGAAAATGAAGTCAGACAAAGAACCAAAGATAATCACAAGTAGTAGCTGTAAGATTCTGGAAGAAGATATTACATGTCCATCAGGTGAGAGAGCCAGATACAGTACTCTGAATGTATGACCAGTAGGGTTGCAACCTACAATTTAGAAGAAGATTTAAGCAAACAATTGAGTTGAAATTATTTATTACAAGCTACATAGAAGATGATTAAAGCAAAAGATTAAGTTGAGAATATTTAAGCAGATGATAGAAATGAGTTTGTGCAAGTTACAGGCATCATGGAAAATAAGTACCTTGGACATAGCTGGGTATCGCCAAATGATTATTGTTTTTGGGAGTAGCCATGGGTGCTGACGAGTTCATTAACATTCTTCGACCATACAAGATTGCAAACCTCTGCAAATCATTGAAAATATGTTAATTTCTCTGTTTTATCTACAATGTCTTGATGCCAAAAATTCTCTAGAAGTTCAGTTTCCAGCTACTGAAAAATTAACATTGTATCATCACAGATTATTGATAATGTTAA
Organism: Agave tequilana; assembly: GCA_038442645.1. NCBI lineage: Eukaryota > Viridiplantae > Streptophyta > Magnoliopsida > Asparagales > Asparagaceae > Agave > Agave tequilana. The sequence goes on from JAVJIF010021802.1 coordinate 14,016, forward strand.
TGCCATACATTGTAAAGTGACTTAGAAAGTGGAGCCTACATGCCATAACATATTTTCGACTTTACAAAGGGAGCCCAGTTCAACTTAGGTTTTGAATGTTGCGCGCGGGAGGCAACAACCAATAGAGGATCCAATCGATCTCAATCACAGAAACAATGAAATCAATCCACGAAGAACAAGCAATCGCAAAAACACAAATCTAACGAGGTTCGGCCAACGTGCCTACGTCCTCGGGGCAATCAATGGAGAGTTTTGTATTAGGGAAGATGATTACAATGGCTCGTAGCCTCTTTCAATACAAGAGAACTCTTAGCCTTCTAATTTCGCAGGTTAGAAACCCTAGAACAGCCCAAAATACTATTTATACCCGCTGCTCCGCAATTTGCGGAGCAGCAGATTTTTGCCCAAACCGTCGATCGGTCGACCGGACCGGTCGACCGATGCACACTGAGAGGCTTAATCTCTCCAGGTCGGTCGACCGGGACGGTCGACCGATTTTTTCCCGTGACTTTTGAGCTTCCTGTCGGTCGACCGGAACGGTCGACCGATTCTTCCCGTAAGCTGGCTCCTCTAGAGCGGTCGACCGGACCGTCGACCGCCTGACCCCTGTGCACGTTGTGCACGTCGGTCGACCGGACCGGTCGACCGACCTCTGCCAGAACTGCTGCTGCTGCTGGTTTCTGCTGCTGTCTTCTTCGGCTTTTGTCGTCGACTTCCTCGGCGATCTTTGACAGCACATCACCTCCTCTAATAGTATCTCTCCTCCAACACTTTTTCCCCAGTAAACAGAAAATGTGATGGAGATAGACGCAGGGTTTTATATCGGGGCTGGGAGCTGGTTCGGCTATGTATACCTCTCATAGTTCTCAACCTTAGACCTAAGCAACACCTCCTCCACTAAAAATTCTCAAATTTCTGAAATTCATTTTAAAATGCATGGTTTTCAATTGCACATGTTTCTCTGCCAACACTCTCGAGGAGTGGAGTAGTGCGCTCCTTACGAATTAAGCATATTATCCATTCACTTCCAAATTCTTAAAGAGGATCTTCCATACCTCAAGCATTACAGAAGCCAACAATCACCACCTGTTACTCAAATCGAGCCTTTATTTCACTGAAAGTTCTTCCTTGAATATTCTAAATGGAACCTTATTTAAAAAGCAGTTTATTCAATAATAGACTAGTTATAAGGAATTAACCACACAGACCAGTCATCTTTCTCAAGACTTTCTGATGTAATACACGATCGCAATCATCTTCAATTCACAAAAAAGAAAAAACTAGGGTTTTGAGAAAAAGAAATTAGGGTTTGAGAAAGAACCAGATAAATTTGAGCTTCGCACCCCTTGCACCACAGGCTTCACACCTAAAACTCAAAAGCACACTCAAGAATTTTTAACTGGAAAAGTTTTCATTTAATCATTGTCTAATAATAGAATAAACCTATGGCCTATTTATAGGCTTTACAAAAGGGCATTTCTAAGAAATAACTGATGTGGTACTAAACGCCCACATAAAAAAAATAACAAGGGAAAATACACTACAACTGAAAATGACTAAGTGAAAAGAAGACAACATGTGATGTCCTCATCATTCCCACGGAGTGGGAGAAACTCGACTCTGTCGAGTGAGAGCTCCTCTCACGAAGCATCTCAATTGAGCCAAGGTGGTGGTCGTAGCAGCAGCACTGGTACATCACGTCGAGACCATGATGGTGAAGGTGGAGCTGGTCTCCATGACGGATCAGCCATGGAAGATGGAAACTCGATCAAGACACAGAGAGTAGTCTGAGGCGCATCATCTCTGCTAAAGGCGGAGCTGATACCAAGATCCCATAGAGTATTCAACTCATAAGTGATGGAAGCACTTCCATTCAGAATCCTATTGAAATCGTACGCCAAACGTGCAACTTCCTCACGGCCTCAGGGTGAATCAGAGTCATCACCTTACTATCAACTGCAAATTCCTCCAAAATACTATGTGGGTATGTAGCAAATTTGTAGGTGTCATTGTAAATTGCTATCAGCCTAGTGATATTATCAATATGTACAACAGGCAAATGTAATACAGTAGGCACTCTGAGTATAACTCCGAATGACAGAAAAATAAGATATCAAAGATGCCTGAAATGACACATCGAACTCCATTAATGATAAACTGGACTCGGATAAACTCTAAACGACCAGTAAAAGAAGAAACATTAGAGACCATCTGTTGGATAATAGTAAGAAACTCAGGTGACTCACAAAAGATGAATCAATTAAAACGACCATAAAACTATATTCAGCATAAGGGAACTCGAATAACTTACTAAGCATCGGGGTGTATTAGGCTCAACTATCTCATCCACATCATCACTGGTGCTATCAGAAGACATGTGAATTTCATCAATAATCAGTGTGTCGGAATTAACAGCTATATCTTCAATTATACTAGCATTCTTAAAAGAAATGTGGACAATGTCAACGACTTTCGAATCGTCAACATCATCACTAGGCATAGTTCAAACATGTTGACTCTCCGAGAAGTACTGATAATCATAATGTCCATATTCCTCACACTTAGAACATCAGGCCTTAGCATTGACTAACATTTTGATAGTCAAGTTTATCTTTAATGCAACATCAAAGACCTTTTCAACAATATCTAAATCATAAAGGCTAATAATCATAGCACGCCTTATTTCAGACCATAAACCTCAAACAAATCTAGTTATAGTCTCAGAATGATGCTCTCTCACGTCACTACAATGGGTTAAGTCATTAAAAATGGCTACGTAATCCCGATCGGACATATAACCCTGACGGAGATGTGTAGCTGGTATAAAAGACGATCTTTATAATCTTGACTAGTCATGATAGCTTAAATGCAAAATCTAACAATCAAGCAAATGTAGTGGAGAATTCTAAACTCAAGCAAACTAAATGCATACACTAATGAAAATAAAATATCCTAAAGTTAAATTCTGAATGTAAAAAAAATACACTCCTAAAATGATGAAAAATAATATACACTGATGCAACCACTAGGTAGAAGCATATATCATTTCAACCAACAGATTATCGCAATTCACATAGTGGTTGCAAATAATTTAACAACTAACTCAGCTTAAGTTAGGATATCACCTGAGGAGTGAGTCGTTCACGCCCAAACGCAAAATTTCTTTAAGATCCCTTAGAGAAATACCCACACTGGAGAGTTGAGATCACCCACAAAAATTCTGAACAGCGGTAATAGGAAGTGGAAAATGGTTACTTCGAGAACGGCGCAAATCGAGCGTGAATCGGGCCAGAAACACTCTGGACTGCTACTATACTAATCTGCTGAGCTGAATCTGGTAGACAATCGAAGCTCGAATCTGAATGTGAAAGTTGTAGATGCGTAGTTTAATCTCCACAAATTCACTGCTTCAAAAACGGCTTGATTCAAATTTGAAACAAGCTCAGAACGGCCACAGAAGGACTGAATTAAGTGCAAGACTGAGTCGAACTGAGCTCAGGTTGAGTCAGGTGAGTCAGCTCGCTGAGTCAGGTCACTGAGTCAGCTCAACTGGCCGAGTCGGGTCGGATCCGAGTGGGCCGGGTCGGGTTCACTAATTGAATCAAGTTCGGGTTATAAAACCCAGATCAACCTAATTAACCACATCAAAACCAACCCAATTAATCCAACCCGAATCAGACGAGCCCTAGATCTTGTACTTGACCTGCAACGGCGGAGGAGAAGACGTGACGGCGAGACGCTATTGTCGGCGAGGGGTTTGCAGTGAAGGCGGGGACGACAAGGAGGTTGTGCGGTGGTGATGATGCCGCCAGGGATCTGCTATAATGGTGGCGTCAATGTTGTCGAGAAAGAGAATCAGAGGCGAAGAGGAGCCACTCGTGGTGCATCAACTGTAATGCAGAGGGGGAGATCTGTTGGCCCAAAGGCCCATCACTCTAGTTTTGATGATGATCAACTCTAATGATCTTGTGTTAATTAGTGACAGATTTGTTATCAAGATCTTAGTAGGTGTGGAGCTTCAACAAAGGATGTAAAGTCATATTTTGGAGCTAGCACCGGTTGATTCACGAGCCTATGCATCAAGACCACATCAAGTACTCAAGAGGAGTCGAGCTCGTTGGATTGCTTTTGGACCAAGTCAAGATGATGAGAAGACTTCAAGGGAAGACTTCAAGATGAGACTTGTGTCTAGGTATAAGATTTTGCTTTTAGATAAAATGTAAGGATAGAGTAGTTGGTGGATTGCTCAAAAACATATCACACACACACTCTTGATTTAGTTGTCTTTTCATAAAAGAATTTTCAGTTTAGAAAAGACTTTCATTTTGGAAAAATACATTTTGGTTATTGGTGTTTTTCTTATATACATGTTTTATTCAAAACCAAGTTTAGAGCTTAATGTCAAAAATATAGATATTTCATCTTAATTGTGTAGTGGATCATATCCATACACACTATGCTTTAATGAATTCAAAATATCTTGTTTTTGTATCATGAAGAAGTTTGGAAAACAAGTTTTAGAAAATACTAGTTTTCAATTGAGCCAATATTTTCCAACTTACAAAAATAGTCCAAATCTTTTATAACATGCCTTGATTTTTGTGCAAGCATGTTTGTTTATCAAAGTATATTGGTAAAACTATTTTTGTACATTTTTATGTATTTTATGGGATTTTTTATGTGAGCCAAAAGACCAAGTTTTAAATCCCAGTTTTTCAGTTTCAGGCTTCAGCAAGTCGACTAGTCGACCGACCAAGTCGACTAGGGCTGAAGTCAGCCGACCGGCTCGGTCGACGGACGTGCACGACGTGCACGCCTTGACCTGGCAGATGGCCGGCCGACCGACACAGTCGACCGGAACTGAGAGCAGTGCTCTCTGTTCTTTTCGGTCGACCGAGCGGTCGACTGGAGGCTCCAACGGTCTGATTTTTGACTGTTGGCGGTCGACCGGACGGTCGACCGTTAGGCCTGACAGACCTCCAACGGCTAATTTTTTTGAGCCTATAAATTGGGGGTTTGGCCATTGTTTTCACCAAGATTTGGAGAGTATTTTTGAGCCAGTTTTTCCAATCCTTTTTAGAGGTTTTTCTCCACAAATTTGAGAGCAAATATTTCCTATCAAAAGGGAAGATTTTATCAAGAGTGTTTAAAGTGATTCTTTGAGTTTCCTCCACCATTCTCTTCCTTATTTTTCTCACACAAACACTTGAGCATCCATTGATTATTCATTCTATAGGAGTGTTGTAGTGAGAGTGCTTTTTAGGTGATCAAAGTGTTGTGATCACCAAAGATCTTTTCTTTGTTCTTTGAGGAGGCGGACGTGTGTGTTCGCATTGTTTCGGGTCCTAGTGTGGACTCGGTGTTTCGGGTTCGGGTGCGAACTCTTTGCTGAGGTGCGGCCTCGGCGAGCCGGTGGGCTTGCGTGTGTACGGGCTAGAGAGTCCGAGAGCTTGTAGGTGTTGCGGCACCGGGTGATCCATTGGGATCGATTATAGTGGAAATCCTTCGTGTGTCGAAGGCGGGGATGTAGAGTAAGGGTGCTCGAACCTCGAAACAAATCCCTTGTGTTTGCGATTGCTCACTCTCTCTCTCTCTCTTTGTCTCTTGTTATATCTTGCATGCTTTTATTGTGCTTATCCTTACATGCTTGATATTCATAGTGTGCTTAATTGTTATACTTGCTTGGATTGTTTGCTAACACTTGTATTCAACCAAGAGAGCCAACGCGGCACCTCAACCCATTCAAGGAGAATCTAGAGGAGTTTGTCCAGAGCCCTTCACGGGGAATTCAGCAACACTCTTGTGTTATACGTGGTGTTTAGTTTAAATAGTTTGTTAAGGTCATAATTGCTTTTAGCTTCCGCATTATTTGGCATCAAGTGACCTTTAGATTAGCCTCACCTATTCACCCCCCCTCTAGGTGAACCTACACTTGGTATCAGAGCATTTTTCAATTGGTATCAGAGCTTGGTACTCTGATTTGGGTCTTACAACCTAGAGTTAAGATCCTCATTTTAGGCTAATCACATATTTGTACACACACCATGGACTTCATGTCACCACCCCACTTTTGACATTCTTAACATCCAAATTTGGAAGGTTAAGATGTCCTTATACCTCAAAGCCTTAGGTATTCATGTTTATCTTGCCACAACTAATAATGATTATTGTTTAAATGGTAAGAATATTGAGGCTAATGCAAAAGCCCTACATGCTTTAAGATCTACCCTAAATGATGATTATTTATCTAGGGTTGCTAATCTTGATTTGGCTTTTATAGTTTGGAACACCCTCATCTCCCTTGGCGAAAGGATCAATACTATGCGGGGAGCGATTCGGATGTTGGAAGTGACGTCTCCAACAAATGCTATATGATCCAAGGGGATAACCCCCTTGAGGTAACTACCGAATCTGAGGATGAGGATAATAACATGTCATATGAAGAGCTCTCTACATTTTGTCAATTATTGCTTGAGAAATATGACATGATTAAGAAAGAAAATAAAAATTTGAAAAGAATTTTGATTGCATGCTAAAAGAAAATGATTCATTTAGAATAAGGTTGCATGCATTGAAAAAGAAAAGGATGATTTGAAAAATGAAAATATTTCCTTAATGTCTAAATTGAATGATTTATGTGAAGGAAATATGATTTTGAAAAATGAAATGATTTTGGTGGGAAAACAAAAGAAATTGTTTTTCAAGAAAACAACTCTTTGAAAAGAAAAATTTTTGAAAAAGAAAAAGAAAAGGAAAGGTTTCTAAAAGAAAAGGACTTTTGATCACGCTTTACATGCCACCACTTCTATTGATCAAAATGAAGTTAATTTTTGAAAAAGAAAATTGATAGTTTGAGCTCAACTTTGAGCTCTTGTGCATTTAATCATTCTAGGTTAGAGTCAATGTTTTCAAAGAAATAAACTTCACACATTCATGCACAACATCATCATGCATATGTTTATGTTGCACGCCACGATCATACACACACATAAGCATCCTAAGGTGTACAAGTGTACACATTGTGGCCGCAAAGGCCATTTAGCAAAATTTTGTTATGACAAGTTGCATGTTTTAAATTTTGCTAATAAAAATGTTTGGGTGCCTTACAAAGCTAACCCCCAATGACCCAAAAGAAAATGGGTACCAAAACCCCCACCTTGTGTATTTGATGTAGGTGAGGGCTCTCACACGACGTGAGAGGATTGGTGCCTTGGTAGTGGATGCACATGGACTTGATGGACACACATTGGATGCATCACTATCAAGGGAGATTTTGGTGAGATGACCACCATGTTTGGAGCTTTGGAGTATGGTTGGTAACTATCTCTAAACTCCAACTTTTTATTTACATGCTCATTCATTTTTGACATCATATAGCATGTTCATGTTTTTGTGCTTCTTGTGGTTAAAACATGCTTAGATGTGTTTTTATCAAAACTTGTATTATTCATGTACAAATAGTGAGTTACATTTGATTCATATATATTTGCACTTCATGCTCATTTGTACCCACTATATGCACATGTATAGCCTAGTTTTGATGATTTCCTCATTTATACATGCTTTGCCAAATTTTATGATTTTACTTCATGTATATGTATTTTTAATTCAAATCTAATAAATATACATGTATACCCGTGAGTCTTTTGCCTTCATGCAAATACATTTGATAGACTCTTTTATGTTTGGGATATGTACGTGTATTGTTAGTTTTTGGATAAATCATACATATACCATGAAGATTAGTATTTTAATGAAAAATGATTTTTTTTTAAATGTGACTTATGATCTTTTTGAGCTTCAATGTCTATTTTCATGAAAATACTATTTACATGACTCTTGTACACTCACATTTTATTCATTTTGTCATGACTTTGTTTTATGAACATCTTTTTATGAGCTTTATAGATCTTGAGTGTCATATTTGTGTATTTGGTATGATTCATGAAAAATATATGATTTATTCTATTTTGAAGGATCTTTAACTAGTTTTTCAAAAATCAATTTATACTAGTTATTTATTCTTCAAATTAGTAGTTTATGAGATATACACATGATCCTATTATTGCTTCAATTGGTATCATTGAATCGTTTCAATTGGTATCAATGTGACTCTATTTTTGTATATACTCATTTTATTTTCTTATATATGTATGTATCAATTTCAATTGGTATACTCATTTTTTATACATATATATGATTTGTTTTGTGCTTGAGCTAAATTGATTTACATTTTTAAAACACAAAGTTGGTTTATGCTAAGCTTAATCCAAATCTTATTTTTCAAGCTTATGCATTTGTTTTTTAATTGGTATCAATATGGTTGATCATTACTTTACTATTGATCACTATTTTACAATTGATCATTTTCAAAATTGATATCAAAATTCAAAATTTGTTTTATTGAGAGAATTCAAATTTTGTTTGAAAAGAAAAATTCAAATTTTTGATTTATATTGCCTATATGCAAGGAGAGCTTAACATCTCTTCTACATATAGATTCATGTTGAGTGTATTGTTTATTGAGGAGCTTGACAACTCATCTTTATGTGGTACACGTGTGTAGGGGGAGCTTCACATCTCCTCTTATGCATTACATAATATGTGTTATGTGAATTGGCTTGTCATCCCTTCTTCATGTAATGCATATGTGTAGGGAAGCTAACTTAACGTCTTCCTCTTCATGAATGTATATCGCATATAACCCTTATTGATCGATTTGTTTTACCCATTCGTTGGTTCTTTATTTCGGACAAAAGGGGGAGAAAAATTTGTTTTGTTCTTACTTCAACCCCTTTGCTGATGATTGACAAAAAGGGGAGAAGAATTTGAGTTTTATATGCATGTTAGTAGAATTTATGTTTTATGCATATATGTTTTTGTTTTGCAAATAGGAGAAAAAGATTTTGTGATTTTGTTTTATGCTTGATTAGCATGTTTACTCCTACATTTGCATACATGTTTGTGAGCTTTATTGCATATATTTATTATTTTGTGTTATGCATGAGTTAAGGGGAGCTTCTTTGAAGCTTTACTTTAATCCATGCATATATAACTTCATGAGTTTTGTTATCAAAAAGGGGGAGATTGTTGGCCCAAAGGCCCATCACTCTAGTTTTAATGATGATCAACTCATGTAGTTATAATACTAATGATCTTGTGTTTAATTAGTGACAGATTTGTTATCAAGATCTTAGTAGGTGTGGAGCTTCGACAAAGGATGTAAAGTCATATTTTGGAGCTAGCACCGGTTGATTCACGAGCCTATGCATCAAGACCACATCAAGTACTCAAGAGGAGTCGAGCTCGTTGGATTGCTTTTGGACCAAGTCAAGATGATGAGAAGACTTCAAGGGAAGACTTCAAGATGAAGACTTGTGTCTAGGTATAAGATTTTTGCTTTTAGATAAAATGTAAAGAATAGAGTAGTTGGTGGATTGCTCAAAAACATATCACACACACACACTCTTGATTTAGTTGTCTTTTCATAAAAGAATTTTCAGTTTAGAAAAGACTTTCATTTTGGAAAAATACATTTTGGTTTTTGGTGTTTTCTTATATACATGTTTTAATCCAAAACCAAGTTTAGAGCTTAATGTCAAAATATAGATATTTCATCTTAATTGTGTAGTGGATCATATCCATACACACTATGCTTTAATGAATTCAAAATATCTTGTTTTTGTATCATGAAGAAGTTTGGAAAACAAGTTTTAGAAAAATACTAGTTTTCAATTGAGCCAATATTTTCCAACTTACAAAAATAGTCCAAATCTTTTATAACATGCCTTGATTTTGTGCAAGCATGTTTGTTTATCAAAGTATATTGGTAAAACTATTTTTATAGATTTTTATGTATTTTATGGGATTTTTTATGTGAGCCAAAGACCAAGTTTTAAATCCCAGTTTTTCAGTTTCAGGCTTCAGCAAGTCGACTAGTCGACCGACCAAGTCGACTAGGGCTGAAGTCGGCCGACCGGCTCGGTCGACGGACGTGTACGACGTGCACGCCTTGACCTGGCAGATGGCCGGCCGACCGACACAGTCGACCGGAACTGAGAGCAGTGCTCTCTGTTCTTTTCGGTCGACCGGGCGGTCGACCGGAGGCTCCAACGGTCTGATTTTTGACCGTTGACGGTCGACCGGACGGTCGACCGTTAGGCCTGACAGACCTCCAACGGCTAGTTTTTCTCAGCCTATAAATTTGGGGGTTTGGCCATTGTTTTCACCAAGATTTGGAGAGTATTTTTGAGCCAGTTTTTCCAATCCTTTTTAGAGGTTTTTCTCCACAAATTTGAGAGCAAATATTTCCTATCAAAAGGGAAGATTTTATCAAGAGTGTTTAAAGTGATTCTTTGAGTTTTCCTCCACCATTCTCTTCCTTATTTTTCTCACACAAACACTTGAGCATCCATTGATTATTCATTCTATAGGAGTGTTGTAGTGAGAGTGCTTTTAGGTGATCAAAGTGTTGTGATCACCAAAGATCTTTTCTTTGTTCTTTGAGGAGGCGGACGTGTGTGTTCGCATTATTTCGGGTCCTAGTGTGGACTCGGTGTTTCGGGTTTGGGTGCGAACTCTTTATTTGAGGTGCGGCCTCGGCGAGCCGGTGGGCTTGCGTGTGTACGGGCTAGAGAGTCCGAGAGCTTGTAGGTGTTGCGGCACCGGGTGATCCATTGGGATCGATTATAGTGGAAATCCTTCGTGTGTCGAAGGCAGGGATGTAGAGCAAGGGTGCTCGAACCTCGAAACAAATCCCTTGTGTTTGCGATTGCTCACTCTCTCTCTCTCTTTGTCTCTTGTTTATATCTTGCATGCTTTTATTGTGCTTATCCTTACATGCTTGATATTCATAGTGTGCTTAATTGTTATACTTGCTTGGATTGTTTGCTAACACTTGTATTCAACCAAGAGAGCCAACGCGGCACCTCAACCCATTCAAGGGGAATCTAGAGGAGTTTGTCCAGAGCCCTTCACGGGGAATTCGGCAACACTCTTGTGTTATACGTTGTGTTTAGTTTAAATAGTTTGTTAAGGTCATAATTGCTTTTAGCTTCCGCATTATTTGGCATCAAGTGACCTTTAGATTAGCCATCACCTATTCACCCCCCCCCCCCCTCTAGGTGAACCTACAAGATCTAGTGTAGAGGTCGTCGGGAAGGCCTCGCGTAGACACGAGATGAGATTGGGGAAGGAGCTATCGGAGAAGAAGATCGCGGTGGAGGATGACGTTGGCGAGCTGGCAGCATCGACTGGGAAAGCCGAGGAAGAGGTCATGGTGTGAGCTGAGGTTGATGGCGGTGTGAGGCGGTGGTGCCCGAGGTGTGTGGGCGCTTGTCGCTGAACTTTGGGGGGATGGGATTTTCTGGGGATGATGGTGATGAATGATGATGGGGATGATGGTGATGAATGATGATGAGTCTGAAGATGGCTTTTAACGGAGGAGGATTAGTGGCGGCACTGAAGTCGTGGTGGTGGGATGTGGGGGCGTCGGGAGGCGGTGATGGGGCAGCGTCGGAGGGGGTGATTTGGGTTCTGTTAGGGGATGACGGAAATAGTGAAAATGAACAGTAAGGATTGGGGATTTTGTGAGATTTTCGAAGTGATTTTTTTGCTACAGTATATTTTTTTTATTTTCAGGAGAAAGATGTATAGAAATTTTGAAATTTTTTTAAGGAATTCCAGAGGAATTTTGCTACAGTACACTTTTTATTTTTTTTATTTTTTTATTTTTTCTTTTTTGGAGTGGATCTAGGTTTGGAAGAGATGGAGAAAAGCGTGGCAGGGGATTGAGACTTAAGTTTTGATACTAAACTAATGTAATACGGAATCGCAATCACCTTCAATTCAAAAAAAAAGAAAAAAATTAAGATTTTGAGAAAAGAAGAATTAGGGCTTGAGAAAAGAACCAGATAAATTTGAGTTTCACACTCTTTACGCCACGAGCTTCCCACCCAAAACTTAAGAGCACACTTAAGAATTTTTAACTGAAGAAGTTTTCATTTAATCATTGTCTAATAATAGAATAAATATATGGCCTATTTATAGGCTTTACAAAAGACATTTCTAAAAATAACCGATGTGGTACTAAACGTCCACGAAAAAAACATAAACATAACCAAGCATAATAAGCTACAGCTAAAAATGATTAAGTGAAAAGAAAGCAGCAAGTGATATCCTCATCACTTGCACATCACCTCCCTTTACAACAGTGCAGGAAGCCAAAAAGAGCATCTATGTTCAATCACTCCTTAATCTCAAATTTCTACAGTTTGCCCCTTAATTCTTCAGTTTGCAGTCATGCCTTTCTGTAATACTTATATGTCTAGATGTGGAGCTATAACAAGAATTTTTTTAATTTTTTTTCTCTTTTTTTCGAAAGGTGGGAAAATTCCAACATTTTTCATAAAAGAGTTCAATGACAGAGAAGTTTAAATAAGTAGACCACAAGCTAATGGAATTTATCCAGAGTTTAATAAACTAAAATCTCTCCTCACTAGGAAACCAGCCCAAACATCTAAGAAACTTTCAAGAAGTCCAAACAAGGATATGCAAAGGGCACGAATCACTGCCTAATATTAGGGGAATAGAGTCTCAGAGCCACCATCCACTTTCCTCATCATCTGGTTGAAATACAACCCCTCTCAGTAACCTTGCTCCTGTTAGTATGTACATGCATTTGTGTGCGTACAGATAGATGGTACATCCGGAAGGATTTGGATGCAAGTCCTTCCCATTCAGATTCAATTCAATAACAGGCAACTCCAACTGGTAATCTACCTCATCGGTCAACATCATTTACTGTAGAGGGTACATCTGGAAGGCTTAGGATGCAAATCCTTCTTATTCAAATTCAATTCAATGCAAATTAAAATTCCACCTCATTCAATCGACCTACATCATTTATGTGCCTTAAAAAAAAATTGACATTTTTGTGTTTCTGGCCCATGTAACCAGTAGCCCTAAATGGGTAAAAATACTCAAAATAGGAAGTTAAACAGGTCTACGGTTTAAGGCATGCAAATTGAGAATCCAAATATTAAACCATATGATCTATACAGTTTAAAGCCCTTGCAAAATTATTTTTTGTTGGTTAGAGACATTCCAAACTATTAATACATGCAACTTGCTACTATTAATTATTCAATTGTGGATTCTCAATGCATCCGAAAGAAAATACAAAATCATTCAGATTTTTCTTCTAAATCATTCCGAAGGGACCCAAGTCGGCTACTTCCAAAAGGATTTCTAACGATATCCTTTCCATTTAAATCAGTGAAAAAAGATTAGATAGAAATCCACTCTGTTCTAGTTGATCTTATTACTTGGAGTACCTAAAAACAAAGTCAAATGAAATTGAAGTTTCTTGCCTATGCATTTACACATAATTACTGTAGAATCTTAAAATTTCTATAGATTACTGTAGGATCTTAAAGTTTCTATAGACCGTAAACCTGTACAACTTGCTACCTTTGATCATCTAACTTGTGCCTACTTGATGTATAGTGAAGAAAAAAGTAAGATTGCTTGATTTTTAAGGCATTATAAATAATACAGATTAACTCGAATTAAGTGAATTTTAATTTTATTGGCCTATGATTGACTCTGAATAGGAAGGATTAACTCCAAATTCTTCTCATTCAAATGCAAAGATAGAAACTTCAAATAGAAAATCCACTTTGTTAGAGTTAATTTACATCATATTAAATGCTAAATGATAAAAAAGAAGTAAATATGGGGTTTTTTTGCCCATGTCTGAAGTAACACAAATGGCTGGTCATTGCATACTCCTATTGTTTAGGGCATACAGATTCTTGGTCCAAACATTTTATCGTTAGACAACCCTCACACACTAATATTTGTTAGCCATTTAACATTTGAGACTGTTAAATTAAATACCTTCCTATGTTTAATCGTTCATGATGTGCCTACTTGATGCATAGCAAAATAAACTTAAAACACTTTACTTCTTATTTTTTGGCACTCTAAATGTAACAATCAACTTGAACAGTGCAGATCATCATCGCCAGTCTAGTTTTTTCTGTCATTGTATTTGAGTTGTAAGGATTTTCTTCAATCATTTCTCTCTCAATGAACAATCCTCCTCACAAAGACATGCACACGCACATGCATGTGCTCGCCCCCCAACCCCCCCCCCCCCCCCCCCCCCCCCCCCAAAAAAAAAAAAAAAAAAAAAACCCACCCACCCACAGAGAGAGAGAGAGAGAGAGAGAGAGAGAGAGAGATGGCACATCAGGAAAATTTCTTACTATGGCAACCTAACAATAAAAACCTCATGTTATTTTCTTCTATCAGGCCCCATCATATTGATCTTCATGTTTCCCTCTGATGATACAACACAAAAAAAATTATGTACATATCATGAGGTTTGATCTTTCATCAAGTGGATACAACATTAATGATATTTCAAGAGCAAAACATTTCCCACCTCTCGATGAGGTCGAACATCATGAAATGCATATGATTTATGATGTATAATTACCATACAATATGATGATCAACATGGAAGGGCCTAATGGAAAAAGGTAGGGTGAAAGGTTGACATTTTGACCGTCATAGTAGGAAATGTTCCTACTATGGCATCTTCCACCCATTTTCTGTTTTCTCTTCATACATATCTACGCACATACATATGTATTTACATACATACATATATACATGCATATTACACACAAGCTGTATACATACATACATATATACATACATATAGAAAATTAATCAATTTCCAAGTGTCAAACAAATTCCTATCACAGGTGTTGAATAGCAGTTGTTTCCTTCTGCTGCAAAGCCCATGCAGAAATTGTTTGTTTCTCCTGCCACTAAGCTTTCTTAATTGCCCATGAAACTTCTCAGTTTGCCACCAGATTCCTTCAAGTCAAATTCTTTTCAAAACCAATCTCCATTATTCACTTATGTGCCGCAACCAGTGATGCCATACTCTTCAATTGGAATTCACATGTTGCAAAAATTCTTGAAAGTCCTTCGCTGGAAAATACTGGTGAAAGGAATGTCATTAATGCGCGTACGCTTCAATTTCCTTACATCATAACAATGGATTGACAAAAGGCTCCTCAAACAATTTGCACTTGGAACTCACATGTTGCAAAAATTCTTAAAAGTTTTTATTGATGATGTGGCACTCCATCAATGTCATATGTAGGATATGCAAACATGAACTTTCGAACTCACCATAAGAAAATTAGCACATGGTATATGATTGATAAAATAGGTCATCAAATACTTTGTCTTAAGTTTCCCCAACTATTAGTTTCTTGAAGGAAAGTTGATGTAACACGAGAGGATCGCAATCACCTTCAAATTAAAATTTGAGAATTAGAGTTTTGAAAAAAGAAATAAAAAAGGAATTAGGGTTTCAAAAAAGAGATAAGAAAAACGGGATAAATTTGCCCCTAGCACCACGGGCTTCATACCCCTTACTCCACAGGCTTCACACCCCAATCTCAAGAACTCTCATAACTCAAAAAATATAAACTGAAAGATTTTTATTCTAATAATAAAAGAAGTCTTGATGCCTATTTATAGGTTTTACAAAAGAATACTTCTAGGGGATAATCGATGTGGGACTAAACACTCACATAAAAGAAGACAAATACTCAAAAATAAACTAAGATATAAGAAAATAACTAACAATTGGTGATGTCCTCATCGTTTCTCCTGAGGTGAGAGAAACTCGACCCTGTCGAGTGAGAACTCCTCTCATGAAGCATCTCAATCGGGCCAAGGTGGTGGTCGTGACAGCAGCACTAGTGCATCACATCAAGACCAAAGTGGTGAAGTGGAACTGGCTTCCATGACAGATCGGTCACAGTCGATGGTAACTCGAGAAAGATACATGTAGTTTCACAAGTCAACTCAACTTCATTGAAATTTAACTCACATATCAAGGTGCCAATCTTCTGTGAAACTGTCTCCTGTAAAAAGATTCGCAATAGGTCGTACACATCAGGCGATCTCAAGAAAAATGATACCCTCATATCTGTCAAAGATGGTACTAACTCCAAGATAGGCTTTGCTGGAAGATGTAAGGGAGCTCCAACTTCTGTGGGCCTAAAGGAAATCTCTTCTTGCGGTGACACCAATTCAGCAATAACTTTTGGCCATAGCTTTGGCTTATCATCAACTTCTGAATCTGATTCTGGATCTTCAACAATCTCTATCGCCTTTCTTTCTAAAATTTTCACCATGCCAGCGAGAAATCTTTTTACATTCAGCGACCAAATCGCTGAATTGTGGGCTCTTGAGGTGTGAAATATACCGAGTAGAAAATCGTATAAGACTTACCAATCTCGACAATTGATATGAATGTTTTTCCACCACCAATAAGTTTCTCTAACCAGCTTCATTTGGACATAGTGGCACTTCTACTAAGTGTCAATGAGAAATACCTGAAGAAATTTTCAAGTTGATTTTCTCACTTTTCATATCCATCATGATCATTAGAACCCCGAAATACAGGAGAGCTGCATACATGTCCTTTTCAACCTCGTTTTCATCATAATCAATATATATGTATTTACCACAAAAGTAAAACCCCATGAATAATAGTCAGCGCATAAAGATCAGAGCCCAAGAATCTCAGTGGCTCGAACTGGACTCAAATCGGGCTGAAAATGTGGCCAGAAATGCTGGTTTTCTGCTGCATGGGCAATACCGACACCAAACAAAGACTTGTGAAGGTCGGATCCATTGCTCAAGTGCTATGAAATCTTTCAGTGGTTCCGGATCTCAGTCATGAACCCAATGCTTCATACGAAACTCGAATCAGACTCCGAACGGGCCTGAAACGAGCTCCGAAATATTGTTGTGTTGCTGCAGTGAACAATATGGCTCAGGGAAGCCGATGATGTCAACAATAACGCGGATAACGTCAGCTGACATCAGCGGTGGCGTGAACAATCGGCTCGGTAGTCGGTCAGTTCAGTTAGGTCTGAGTCGACGGCTTGGGTAAGCCGCTGACGTCAACGTCTAAGCCACTGACGTCAGCAAGTAAGTCGGCTCTGGAATGGGTAGAATTTGGGTCTAGTTGGCAGATCCAACCTAGATCAAGCCCAATTATGCCTAATCGGGTTGCAAGCGGGTTTGAAAATTTCGAACCCACGATCCGTTTGCAATCCTTTCTATCCCTCGATCTCAGCTCGGGTTCGGAGGTGGAGCTGATGCCGGTGGAGCCCGACGTTGGCGGCTGCGATGGAGGCCCTGCTCTGGTGGAAGGGCAATGGAGAAGGACATGTGTCGAAAGCTGATGTCAACGAGGAGAAGGAGGATCTGGACGGCGACGAGTGGCTCGTTGAGATCTCTGGTTTGCCATGGTGACGCGAGGTGGCGGCGGCGACGGCAGGCTCCTGAGGTCAGAAAAGGTGGAGTTTTGGGGTTGGATTTGAACTGTGGAGATGGGAGACGAGAGGTTGATGTTGATGCACTGTTCGAAATATCAGCCGAGTCGGATACGACTCGGCCGAGTCGTATCCGACTCGGCCACCTCCGATATGACTCGGAGGCCCGAGTCGACCGACGGGCGCCGAGTCGACCCGGATCAAGTCCGAGTCGGACCCGATCCGGGTCGACTCGGCGCCCGTGACCCTTCGATTAAAGGCGGTGTTAGGGGAGAGAGAGATCAGATCTGATCTCTCTCTCTCGCGCTCGCTGCCCCTTTTCTCTCGCCGTACCCCCGCGTCGCCGTCGCCGTCGCGTCGCCGTCTTGCAGGTAATTCTCCCTCTCTCCCTCTCTCCCTCTCAGTGTCTCTCTCTCCCCCTCTCCCTCTCTCTCCCTCTTTCTTCGTCTCTCTCTCCCGCAGCGGCTCTCTCTGTCTGTCTCTCTCTCTCAGTCGGACTCTCTCCCTCTCCTCTCAGTCTCTCTCTCCGTCTCTATCTGTCTCTCTCTGTCTCTCTCTGTGTCGGACTCTCTCCCTTTCCCTCTCAGTCTCTCTCTCTGCCTCTGTCTCCGTCTCTCTCTCCCCCTCTGTATCTCTCTCTATCAGACTCTCTCTCTCTGTGTGTCGGACTCTCTCTCCCCCTCTCCCTCTCAGTCTCTCCCCCCTCTCCCTCTCTCTATCTCTCTCTGTCCCTCTCTCTCCTCCTCCTCTGTGTTTCCCTCTCTCTCCTCTGTCTCCATCTCTCTCCCTCTCTCTCTGTTCCTCTCTCTCTCCCTCAGTTTAATTAATTTGCGTTTAATGTAATTTAATTTAGTTTAGTTTAGTTAAAGTCAATTTAAGTCAATTTAATTTAATTAAATTTTCTAATTATAATTAAGTTAGGTAATTTAATAATTTTATTGAAGTTAGGTAATTAAGTTAGTGTAGGTTAATCTAGTATAAACTAGTTTAGTTTAATTTAATTTAGTTTCATTTAATTGAGTTTAATTTAATTTAAATTAGTTTAGTTAACTTAATTTAGGTTAATTTAATTTAATAAAGTTTTGTAATTAAGTTAGGTAATTTAATAATTTTATTGAAGTTAGGTAATTAAGTTAGTGTTGCTTAATCTAATATAAACTGATTTAGTTTAATTTAATTTAGTTTCATTTAATTGAGTTTAATTTAATGTTGTTTTAATTTAGTTAATTTTAGTTTTAATTTAATTTAATAGATAATTTTTTTAAATTTCAGTATGGCTCCAAAACAACGCGATATTGGATGGGAACATGGTACCCCCGTTGGTAGAAGTAGAAAACTTGTGAAGTGTAATTATTGTGGGAAACAAGTCCATGGTGGTATCACTAGATTGAAGTAGCATATAGCACATGTACCCGGTCAGGTGGAAGGATGCTTGCGAGTATCAAAAGAGGTATCTCAAATAATGAGACGACATCTTTTCTGAAGGTAACAAGAAAGAGCGGCCATAAAATCTAAAAAAGAGCGACTTATGAGATCTTTAAGTGAGGAAGATTTTTATGATGTGACCGAAGAAGATTCTGATAATGAAATTGAAGAAGAAGATTCTGATAATGAAATTGAAGAAGTTGGTGGTTTAGAAGGAGTTGAAAAAAGACAACTAAAACAAGCTATGAAAGAAAATCGTGAAATGACTTGGAGATCGGCAGAAGGAGTTGATATTGGTAGCAGTAGTTCGCAGCCTTCAGGATCAGGGAGTAACCGTGGATTGCGTCGGAGTATGACTATGAGAGAAGCTGAAATTCCAGCTTGTGGTATTGATCCTTACATGTTCCCAACAAAACAAAAATCAATCAAAAGCATGTTCTCAACTGAGAATATGAAAAAGGTTGGGAAATCCGTGGCGAAGTTCTTTCACTACAATGCAATACCATTCAATGCAGCTGATAGTGGTCCTTACTATCAAGCCATGATTAATACTATTGTGGAGGCAGGCCCAGGTGTAAAAGGCCCTACAGGGTACCAGATTGGCAATCTACATTTAGAGGAGGAAATGAAAGAAATTGAAGTATATATTGCTTCAATAAAAACAAAATGGCCGCAGTATGGTTGCACGATCATGTGTGATGGATGGAGTTCTCATAATAGAAAGCCTATTGTTAATTTCATGATTTATTGTGATAGAAGCATGATCTACCATACTTCTGTTGATACCACTAATATCTCGAAGACTGCTGAGCATATATTCTCGCTAATAGATAAAGTTGATGAAGTTGGTGAAGAAAATATCGTGCAGATTGTAACAGATAATGAGGCAAGTTTCAAAGCAGCTGGTCACATGTTGATGGAGAAGAGAAAACATTTGTTTTGGTCTCCCTGTGCAGCACATTGCATTGATTTGATGCTTGAAGATATTGGCTCTTTAAAATCAGTCAAAGACATTGGATGATGCTAAGATGATCACATCATTCATTTACAATAGCCTCAAAGTGGTGAATTTAATGAAGCTATTTACCAAAGATAGAGATTTGTTGAGACTAGGTATAACACGTTTGCCACCGAGTTTATTTCTATTGAAAGCCTTATTCGCTATGAGCAAGATTTGAAAAGAATGTGTACGACTACCGAATGGCGTGAATTCAACAAGGAAAGAAGTAAAAGAAGTGTGCGAGATAAGGTTTCTAATCTCATTCTGACTGACCGGTTTTAGAAGAAGTCAAGAGAGGTCCAAAACATTATGGATCCTCTTATTAGAGTCTTGAAGATAGTGGAACAGGACAAGAAACCTACACTATCTATTATATATGAAGTTATGGATAGAGCAAAATTGGCTATAAAGGCATCAAATAAGAACTGAAAGAAGTACTGGGATATCATTGATAGAAGATGGAAGGGACAATTGCATAGACACTTGCATGCTGCTGGTAATTCATTTGCCTAGAAATCATATTTGTTAACTAGAAATTGAAACTGTCATATCATAACAATCGTGTGCTTAATTATTGCAGCATATTTTTTAAATCCAGCACTCCAATATTCAAAAACTTTTCTACACATCCAGAAGTGAGATATGGATTAAATGAGGTCATTAAAAGATTGGAACCAGATTTGAATAAACAAGCAAGAGCTATTAATAAGGTAATAATAATTTATTTATTTCATCGATATAATGTTATGCAAATATTAACACTTGTGATGTGTATTCTCACAGATAAAATTATTTGTGGATGGAGTTGGAGAATTTGGAAGCTCACTAACTAGAAGAGCAATGCAACAATCTCTTCCAGCTGATTGGTGGATTAATTATGGCGAAGAAGCTCCCAATCTGCAGAAAATTGCCATCAAAGTCTTAAGCCAAACATGTTCTTCATCGGGTTGTGAAAGAAATTGGAGTACGTGATCGCTAATTCATACAAAATTGCGCAACCGGTTGGCAATGAAAAAGTTGCATAAACTAGTATTTGTGCATTACAATATGCGATTGCGAGTAAGAAACTTGACATGCAAAAGTGACACTGATGATTATTACAGCCCAATTGATCTGAACAATATTTTCAATGATGATGATATTTTGGATGAGTGGATTCGTGTGGGAGAACAGCCGATGTTACCACCAGATGACTTAGGTTGGTTAGATGAAGGTATTCGTCGTACTGACGAAAGTGGCGGTGATGATGGGACAGCGGTGATGATGATGGCGGTGATAGTGGTGAGGGTGATGGTGGTGATGGTGGTAATGGTGAAGAGACTCATGGTGTTGGTGGAAGCCAACAAGATGATGCTTTAACATGGGATTCAGAATATTATGCCACACAAGATACAGATCATGGAGGTCGGGCGGGGATTTCACAACAGCATAGGTATTTGGATCGGCTGGTCGAATTCAGTTCTAGCGATGATTATTCGAGTGGACATGATAACTACTCACATGGTCATCATAGTCTTGAAGGCCATTTACAGGGGTTGGTTTTGACATCTGGCCAATATTCTGGCACTGATTATTCTAGCACTGGTGAATACTCTACTAGCAGCACTGAATATCGAGATTTTGGGTATTATCACCATGGAGCTGATATTGCACAACCCCTACCGCCATATTACTCTGATAGTGGATCCTCTGACCAATCATCTCAGCCTACAAGATCTCACCCACAAACATATTATTATCCTTATGGAAACTATATGCCTGGTTTCTATACTTATCGCAGGGATGATGATAATGATGATTTTGTGCCTCCTCGTAATTCAATGTGGAAACGACTATATTAGCAGGTACTTATAAATTATTTTGTGCAATTTACTATATTATGCATGTATTTTGATATTTTTCTACCGATGACGCTTGTATTTATGCTTTCACGTTATGTTTTGAGTGTTAGGTGATATGTTTTGAATATGTGATGCATGAATTTTGATGTTTACATTTTTTATAATTTGTCATGATTTTTCCATAATTTTTTTGGCATTCTATGTAGCGTTTTGCGCTTATCGTCCGACTCCGATCCGAGTCGCCGAGACCGATCCGTCTCGGTGCCGGCCGAGTCGGCGGCCGAGACCGAGACTTTGAACCATGTGTTGATGTTCATGGATTCAAAAAAGGTTGATGTTGATGGAGATCGGAGTTGATGATGAAAATGATGATGATGGATTTGAAGATGATGGGCTTGTTGATGATGGTGACGGTGGTGATTAGATGCGAAATTGTGGTGGCGAGCGGTTGCGGCGGTGGAAAAAGGGCGGCGACTGATGCTGGTGAAGGCACTGGAGTGGGGTGGTTGGGTTCTTTGGGTTAAGTTGCAGAGGAGAGAGAAAGGAGGAAGTGTACGGTGTAATCTTTTTTTTTCGAAGGAGAATGAACAGTAAGAATTTTGATTTTTTTGGATTTTTGCAGGGAAATTTTGGGGATTTTGCTACAGTAATTTTTTCTGGGGCGGCGAAAAAACGTGAATTTTGTTTTAGATGTAGGGTTTGTGGAGATGAAAATGGAGAAGAAAATATTGAAGGGGATTGGAACCAAAAACTTTGATGTCAAACTGATGTAACACGGGCGGCAATTCCTTCAAACTAAAATTTGAAAATTAGGGTTTTGAAAGAAGAAATAAATTAGGGAATTGGGGTTTCAGAAAAGAAAATAAGAAAAAAGGGATAAATTTGGACTTCGCACCCATTACACCACGGGTTTCACCCCATTTACGCCACGGGCTTCACACCCCAATCTTAAAAACTCTCATGGTAAAAAAAATATAACTAAAAAATTTTATTCATCCATTGTCTAATAATAAAAGAAGTATGATGCATATTTATAAGCTTTACAAAAGAACATTTTTAGGAATAACTAATGTGATACTAAACACCCACAAAAAAAAGATAGCTACTCAATAATAAATTAAGGCATAAGAAAACAATTAACAACTGGTGATGTCCTCATCAAAAGTCCTTGTCTTCAAGAATCGAATCATGATTGCTCTTAGCATGGTCATAACTCAAAAGCATACGTGTTGCATTAGTTGCTGCACTTGCCTAGTATTCCATCGGTATTGATGTCAAAGGTCATGTTCAAGGGGGATTAGATCATGTTGCTACCAAGGCCACACCTAAAAGTAAATACCATGAAGACGGTCCAAGCTTGGACTTTCCCTGGTGACTACATTTTTTATGAACATGACCAACATCTTATTTGTGCCGGGTGAGTTCAAGATTGAAAGATTTGTCAATTGTGATTTTCTGTGAACTATTTGACAATGAGCAAGTTCAACGTGAGGAGCTTACATAGACATCGATTGAAATGCGGAGTTTTACAAAACCTCTTAACAGTTGATCTTTTTGTGATCGGGATTTGAAAAAGTTCCTATTTCCTATTGAGCATATGGAGAAATAGTATGATGGTGTCAGTAATGCATTTCAACAATTGGAAGGTGGGAGAGAGAAAGATACCAAATAAGAAAAATCTAGGATTTGTGAAATTCCTGAGAAGTATGGTGATCAACATGAAACCCACTTAATGGTTTTACAATATGGAATCAATATAACCAACTAATATGTATCAATGTTTCTACACACACACACACACTCTTTTCTTTCACTAGCTCATTGAGATATATACGAAAGAGAAGACGGGGAACATGAGATTCTTACGATGAAAGGGACATGTTACTCTTTAGGAAATATATTTTAAGTATTAGTATGGGGAAACCTACTCCATTAGTAATGGACAAAACATGCAATTATGAAAATATTTTATCAAATATCCAACTATTTACTGAAGTCTTACAAACTAAATGTAGGCTATTAACCGGACACTAGAGACAATAAATAAACTTTTCACATAGTATAAACAATGTTAAATGTCTTTATTCTGAAAGAATGAGAGTGTCTGGAAAGAGGAAAGAAAGAGAGGAAAGCACAACACCTAGGTAGTACCATATTATCACTTCAAACCACAAATTAGCTTCAAATAAGCATTTACAAAGATAGCGCGCCAAGAAATAAAAATGTTCATTCCCCCAAAAATGAATAAAAAAATGATAGAAAATGTTTGAATGATTATTGTCTTCGGTAAGTTTAAGATACTTTGGGCAATTAAAAGGCTGCCTACTCACGTATGAAACCAAGTCTCATTAACATAGATTAAATTTCACAACTGTTATAAAGATGGAACAAAGTTAACATATGATAATGAATTCAAATGATGAGTAAGCTACCTGACTTCCAGTGTCCATGCAACTCAGATGAGTCTTAGTGGCATCGGTCTGCAGTTCCCCCACCAGAAGCAAGAAGTCCATGGAGATGTGGCGACCAAGCGATAGCTTTTACAGATGCTGAATGCTCACAATACTTTAATACAGGCTGTGTTGAGTGTTGATTCCAAACAAAAAGCTGAAAAATGGACCACATTCATCAGAGAAATCAGGACTCAATGAAGACATAATTTTGTGAGTTCACTTGTATTATCATTGAGACAAGGTTATTAACTCATTGCGAAAAGGGTGCCATTAATAACAGAACTTAAGTATCCAAGGTAGTGTAAGTGAACTCATTTATAAATAAGCAGGGAAGAAATTACCTGTGACTTATGTCCCGTCAACTAGCTCACATAATCTTCTTGAGCACGAATATCATGTTGAAGTATTGACTTGTCCCTCCTGCCTGAAGATAACATGGATGAACTCCATGCTAGGGATCCAACCCGCAGGCGGTGGCCGTCCTTGGTCCTAATCCTCCGACATCAAGATGCATCCCATATCTATGGAAATAAGACATTAAAGTGATTATATAAATGAGATAAGATTATAAATTGTTAAAGCATTTCATTAAGTACTCGTATATGAGAGGCATGTTTCCCTACATACACCATAAAGAGAGGGATCATTATGAGGTTATAGATTCCTTTAATGGCAGTAGGTGATCATAATGGAAATGTATACCTCACTAAAGGTAATAATAGGGGATGTTAATATTTTGGGTTATTCTCATATTTACCCCGCTAATCTTTCATATTTCTAAAATTACCCTCAAATCATCATAATTGCTCAATTATCCCCCATTTTTTAAAAACGACCAAATTTACCCCACTATCAGCTTTGATTAGTTATTTATAGTTTGGAAGCAAGATTACTAGATTACCCTTCTCTCTCCCCCCCCCCCCCCCCCCCCCCCCCCCCCATCTCTCTTTTCTGAGTCTCTCTCTCTTTAATCCCCTCCTGCCCTCTCTCTAGCCAACGGGGCCCGGTGGGTTTGCGAGGTGCGTTAGCCCAACAAGAAGTTCAGAATGTGGCTCGGGGCCGAGATGGCAGCCCGGACCCACGATGTAGCCGCCATGGTCCTGCGCGGTCGCAAGACTAGTCATGAGAGTATACGGAAGGCGGCTCTCGTTGTAGCAGAAATGTTCAGGCCGCAACCAAACATTGTTAATGAGGAGCAGTGTCCATTGATGCTAACAGAATCAACTTCATCAGAATCGTCAGAGACCTCGATGGCAGCAGCGGAGACCTCAAATGGTTGAGAGAGATCAAGAACGATGAGCATCCTCATTTCGCCAAAGGACTCTGATATGGTTCATGTCAGCTCATTGTTCCTTAAATTGAGGACGACGAGGTAAGTCATCAGCCTAAACTCCATAGGGATCGACCCGTTGAAATGATTGTATGACAAGTCCGTGTAGATGATGCTCCCATTGCTCGTTAATTGTTAGATCATCATCCCAGTGTAGATTCTCGTCGACGAGCAGGAATGGACCCAGGGGAAGTTAGCAAGCCTCTCGGACATAATCCCTTCAAACTCAAAAAGGACTCCAGCTCCAAGGCAAATGTTGCCACACTCATTGCGCAGAAACGCGAAGTGCTTGCTGGGAACCATGCCCGGAACGATTTTGCCCACTTGGGCAGCGAGCTAACCTAGTATCTGCCCACTGAGAGAGTTGTTGGTCAAGTATAATCAGATCAGATTCTGACATCGGTCCAGACTCACTAGAATCTCTCCTGATAACATGTTGGTCCCCAGTTCCAGTATCGCGAGCTTGTTCAGATTCCCATTGTTGGCAAGGATCGCTCCGGTCAACTCTCAGGTTGCTGGAATCTCGCCGGAGATGAGATTGTAGGACAGATCAAGAACTGTGAGATTGCCACACAACGGCTAGATAACTCCCAGCAGCCTACCACTCAACTTGTTGTCAGACAAGTTGAGATAGCTAACACTTTGACATCTCGACAGATAGTAGTTCAACAAGCCATTGTTCGATATCAGATTGCGCGACAAATCCAGCCCTCAGAGAGAAGATCCAAATATGAAAACCCCACCAGGGATGAAATGTCTCGACAAGTTCAATGACACGAGGCTACGGCACGTGCTAAAGAAGGTGCTGATAATGGGTTCAGTGAAGTTGTTTGAAGAAATGTTGACGATTTGAAAGCTGCAGTTGAGAGGTTGTAAGGGCATTAAAGGGATTCACAAAAACATAACAGTAAACTAAAGAATATACTTTTTTTATTCCCTTTAACTGACGGTGAGGGTAATTTTAGAAATATGAAAAGAATTAAGGGGGTATCTGAGCAATTATGATGATTTGGGGGTAATTTAGAAATATGAAAGATTGGGGGGGGCGTAAATATAAGAATAACCCTACATTTTTCTTAATAGAGATGAACGAACATGCCTATGTTAAGAAACAATTATCTAAGATATGAATAAGATTTTAAATACTGTGTGACTAAAGGAGAAGTCAACTAAAAAATTTTGCATCATGATTTAAAATGAAAGAATAACAAGAGGCTCATATGGAATGAAGCAAGGGCTGCTTTTAGAAATGTATCAATAAAAGCAGAAGTAATGTTTCTGAATATTAATCGGAGATATAAATCAGAGTGACGGAAACATCCTGGCAATTTCTTAACTTTAATGGCTTTTTTGGATAGTTAAACACTTGCCAAGGAAATGATATTGTAATGTTTAATAGTCTTGCGAGCCAATTAATATGGGATTGTCATAAATCTAAAGGCAGATTTGTTTTTTTTCCCTAAAACACTTGACAAGCTAAATTAAAGACTCAGCAAACAGACAAAAGGGGCTATTTACATCTTTTACTGAAAGGGGGCTAATATATCATGCAGTAAAGCTTCATACAGAATTCATCATCCTTAAAGTAACATGAATTTGGAAGGACAATAATCCCCGTGATTCATGACTAGATTACAATAATATACTCTTACAATGCCTTGAATCTAATGAAGGGGCTCTTCCCTTTTATTATGAGAAGTGTAAGGGGCTAATACACACTACAGCTATCATAATTTTAATTCGGTATCCTTAACATGAGATGTAATAGGTAGGGCAATAATCCTCGAAATTCACGACTAGACCACAATAAGATTCTCTCTTTATGAATCACGATTCTGCATATTACTCCTTCAATCCATTTTAATTATACCCCATTAGCAATCTACTCAGAAACCAAATAACTTATTAAAATATGCACATATTAAACAGTAGAATAGCTAACATGAACTTTCCCTAAATTGATTCCGACAGCCAAGTGAGTGCCCCGCTGGGCCCATCCCACAGAATTGTTGGATGTGTTTTGAGTTGGAGGGAAAACTTGAGTTTCCCTCTTATTTTGCTTTGCTTTTAGTCCCATATTGGATAGGAAATGGGAGGTTGGGTAGTATATATATCAACTCCTCTCATGCCTATTGTAATAAGTGTTGGGCCATGGGTCATATCCCCACATGTGCACGCACACCCTGAAGATTCAGGGGCTCTTGAAACTGAAACTTTTTTTGAAGGACTGTTATAACAGATGAACTCCGAGAATTTATAAATAGCTTCTCGCAGTTCAGTCTATTCCCTGCAAAAATCCTACAACATTCTCTATCTCCCTCCTCCATATTTCTTTATTGCAAATTCTAGTTCGATTTTCTTGCTAATTTTCGGAGCATTTCTTTTACATACGGGCAGCGAATTTTCATCTGAGTAGAGGCCTAATTTATCGTCCGGGGCTGAGTGCTGGTGATCTACCGGGGGCTTTTACCGTTAAAAGAAGAGACCATTCTAAGGTCCGAAAGAGGGGCCGGCCATCTACTTCTATGGCAGTGTTTTTGCACAACTGTCACCTCAGGCCAACAAATTTAACTTTTTTTAATTGTTTTATGTTAGTTGCATACTTAGGACAAGTAATTAATTTGATTAAAAATTATTTTTAATTTATTGCTTGATTTAGGATTTAAAATTTAAAAAATACTGTTATATACCTAACAATTTAGAAGATAGATGCTATCTGATTATTTCATGCAATATAATTATATGTCTGTTTCATGCAATTGATAATTTTCATACAATAGATAATTTTCATGCAAGTAGAAAATTGTTCCTGCAAGTAATGATAATTATTTAAAAATCTTAAAAGAAAAATTTTGCATTCTTATAGTTTATATTTTACATGTTCTCACCAAATTATTTAAAAGATCGTATTTCAAATTTTCATTTATCCTTAAAAGATTTGCATTAAATTATTTTATTACAAAAATTGTTATAATTAATCTTTCTAAACTATATACATTTTATCATAACATACTGTTGTAAGTTATCCTATTGTAAGATTTCTTAAAATCTGATCTGATTTTAATCTCTTTTAATCTCTTACAAAACAAAATCTATTTGTTCTCATTATCCCAAATTCAAATCTTTCAATATAAAATCCTAAAAAATCTGAATAACTTTATTCATTACAAATTTATATTTAGTAATTATTACAAGGCCAAATTCTTTTCATTACAAACTCTATTCATTTGTTTTCGTTACATCTTATTAATTTTCGTTACAAAAGAAAATCTTTTATAATATAATTTAAATTATTTAAATCTTATCTTATTTAATATATATTATAAACTCTTATTGCAAGATCTTGCATGCATGCATCAATTAATTAACCACTTCTTACAGTAAAATTTGGCTAAATAAAATTGTTTAATTTTGTGATATTTGTTATAAGGATTATTTATTCTTGCAAGTCAATTATTAATTAATTCTTGTTAGTCTATTTTTAAAATTTAATTGGAATAACCTTTTATAAATTATTGTTGTTATAATTTCGAATTAGAAAAATTAAAAAGATAAATCTATATCTTATTATATCTTGCTTGAATTATTTGGCACATAATTAAAGAAAGACTATACATTATTTTATTCTGCAAACCTTAATCTAAAAGCTACCAATATAAACTAAATTCTGACATTATCAAAATAATTTTAAATACAAAATTCAGGTAGCACATCACGTCACTGTGCCTAAACCTGATCATTCCAAGATGACACCATTCCTGCACCTTCACCTAAACTCTCATCTATTAGATCTTCTCCTGTTAAAACTCCTCGTACAACTCCTTCCTCTTACATCTATTTGAAAACTGAGAAAATTGACTATTATTGTCTCTATAGAATTCTTAGTGCACTCTCTGATAGTCTATATGATATCTATTATGAATATAAAAGTATTAATGAACTATGGACAGCACTCGATGATGAATATGGCCTCGATGACGCTGGAATCAAAAGATTCACCTACCTCCTCATTCAACAAATTCATGATGACTAATAGTAAACCAATCAATGATCAACTTCATGAATTTCAAGATTATATCCAACACCTTCAATCGAAAGGAAATCAATTCTCTGACGATTACAAGGTGTCTTGTCTTATTGACAAACTCCATCTTTCCTGATCAACCTTTGCCGTCACAAGCAAGGTGACCTAACCCTTGTTCAACGCCTAAAAGCGATTCGCATAGAAGATCAACATAGGCAAAACTCTAAAATCAAGTCAGAAATGAAAGCTAAAGTGAAGTTGGTGGAAGATAAGATTAAGTGCAAATTTATGAATCCCAAGGGCAATAAGTTCAAAAAACCCAATCATTTTCATTCTTCTCTCCATACAAACTCTTCTTCTTTCAAACCTTCTCAATCTTCCTTCCTCAAACTCAAAACCTTTGGCCAGAAGACTGATAAAAGATTCTACTACGTCTGCGGAAGAACAAATCACATGGCGCCTCAATGTTTCAACCGAAAGAAAGAACCTATCAAAGCTCAACCAAGAGGAAATGGAGGAAATGGCGAGCACAAAATCAACATGGTAGAACTGAACTCCAACTCCTTTAGGTTAGATTCTTCTCTTCCTATTGTCAACTCTATCACCTTCTCCTCGGACTGGTGGTTAACCTCAGGAGCCAATATTGACATCTGCACTGATCACTCCTGGTTTAAATCCTATCAGGAATAACGTAAAGAAAGCGTGAGCCTGACAGATGACTTCACTAGAGAGATAAAGGGAACTGGACGTATTGATCTCAGAATGACCTAAGGGAAAATTCTGACTCTTCAAGGCGTCCTGTATGTACCCACACTTTGGAGAAATTTGATCAGCGAGTTTTCATTTCTTAGAGCTGGTTATAGGATTGTCAAAAAATTCAATAAGTTTGTAATCTCCAAGTCTAATATCTTCATTGGAAAAGGCTTTATTTGTGACGACCTTTTTCGTCTCAATGTAATAAATTCTTTTGATAATGAAATTTCTATTCATATTGTTTTGAACATTGAGTCTTGTGATATCTAGCATGAAAGACTGGGACATGTCAACTTCAATTCTATCAAGAAAATGATTAACTTGAATCTCATTCCTAAAAGGGATTTGAAAGGTGGTTTTGTAATTAAAGAACGTTCAATTGAACGAAAAATCTCCCACCTAATTTTAACCGACCTGACCAATTGAATCGGTTGATCTTGATCTTATCTTTTTGAATTTTGTATTTTTTCTTAAGACAGTTCAAATTATATTACAACATAATTATAAATAAAAAATATTAGAACATAAGTTATAAGAAAAATATTTGATAGAACACTGGGGGGAGAGGGCAGAAATTGTGTATGTGTTAGTACTATTTGCTTTTACCAGTAGTTGTAGATAAATTATAAATTATCTAAAATTAAAGAAAATTCTTATGTCCAATATATCAAATTATAATTAATTAGCAAGTTTGCTACGATCATTTATATTATATATACATATATTAAGATTCTTATTGATTATTGAATTAATATTTTAATAGATACATTTTTTATTACAATCCTAACTAAACTAACGTTTTAATTTAACGAGTTTTTATTCTTATAATAATCCTAATAATGAAATTCTAAATTCTAAATAGGTTTTTATTTGAAAACTTTAATTACTTAATTCGAGACTAATTTTTAAGCAAGTAAAGTACATACTTTTCCACTTTATAAAAATATGAAAAGATAGAAAAAATATGGGCATTTTGCAACACCCTCTATGTCGAACCATAATTAAGAAAAACCTCAACTTCATAATTTTGTTCGTTTCAGCCACCTCTTTTTCTAACGTAAGGATGTGCGCCCATATGTCAAGTACTGAAGTGCTAATCAACGGCGAAAGATGAAAATACCCCTAAGTAATCGCTTTAAAAAAGCAAACCGCTTCAAAAACGCCCAATTTCTTAGCACCGCGCCTATGATCGCAATCCTCACAAAATGATCACAGTCTAAATGATTGCGACTATAATCGCAGCCCTCACAAAATGATCACAGTCTAAATGATTGCGATTATGATCGCAGTCCTCACAAAAATGTCATATTTCTGAGGATTGCCATCATGATCGCAATTCTCATAAAATAATCGCAACCCTATTTCTGAGAAATGCAATCATAATCGCGGTCCTCATAAAATGTACAATTTATTAGGACTGTGATTGCAATCCGTATAAAAAATGTCATGTTTCTAAGTTTTTAAATGATTGCGACCATGATCGTTGTTCTCTTTATTAGGACTATGATCATGATCGCAACATTCATAAAAATGTCATATATTTGAGTTTTTATGAGGACTACAACGATGATTGCAGTCTTAAAAGAGGACTGAGATCATAGTCGCAGTCCTCACAAAATGCCATATTTTTGAGGTTTTGTGAGGATTGCGACCATGATCGCAATCCTCATAGAATGCCCTATTTCTGAGTCAACCTCACAGAACTCATTGCGAGCACAAACAAAACAAGATCTGTAAAAAAGATCGATCCCAAAAAAATTCCAGGGGCTTCACCCGTAACCCCGGGAAAGGGCCTCCCCCGCCTCCCTTCTAACCCCCACGATGACCTGACCATGCAGGTCGACCCGCGAATCACTCTGCGTCGGGGACAAAGTTAAGGGTGAGCAACGTCTAGCGCAAAAGGGAAGGGTAAAATATGAAATGAAAATATATAAATAATTAATGGTTAGGATAAATCGGTTTTTGCTGACATGAATGAGGTTGTAGCGAATCAAATTATGATGTTAAGTTTTTTATCCTAATTATGAAGCAAAATAGGTGGCTATAGCGAAATATTCCAAAACATATTGGAACTATAAGAAAAATACTTCTATATCAAATTAAATTTATAATTTAATTAAAATAAAGCATCACTAATTAGTGTATCAACTTACTTAGGGTTGTAATAAAAACAAGTCTATCAAACTAGAATGTACTTTCAATAAGAATTTAAAATATATATAGGATGATCGAAGAAAACTTGCTAATTGGTTTTTACTAGGTAAATTGGATATCAGAAATTTTATTATTAAATAAAAATAGTTTATAATTCTATTAAAATCCATTTGATCCAATGACATTTTGAAAATTATCTAATTCTAATTTAAATATTAATAAATATAATCATATTCATATTTAACAAAGAAATAAATTAATTCTATTTCTATTTTCCTCTAGAAATAATCAAATCTCTACTTAAAACTTATAACAACAATAATAATGATAATTGTCACCTAATTAAATTAGTAAATTGTATTAACCTGGTATAGAAAAAAAAACTTAGGAGTTCCAATTATATCAAAATGATAAAAATGAGCAAAATATAAAGATTGTTAATTACTAAAATACTAATTATATTTTAGAATTGAAACTTTTGATTGACTTTCAAGGATGTTCACCTGTTTCAGACTATTTACTGTTAAGAATATATAAATTATGAGTTTAAATAGGTGAATAATACAATATACACTCTTATTCTCCCAATTAGAGTTGGAAGATTTTTATTCCTTGAAAACCCAGAAACCTCAATTAGTAGGGAGAGGTCCACAATCCCATTCCGGCTTTAGATTTCCTTTTGGTTATGCAATTAACTTGAGATATATAGGGGGAGCAAGCAGACTAGTCTAAATTCAGGACATATTTTTCATCTTCAGCCGTTAGAAACATAAGAAAGTAATGCGAGTTATGTCACTAAATATGCCAGGAGCTAGGCTGTGATGTTGCAGGCAATCCTTGGCCAAAAGGCTTACAGAAAGACTAAATGAGTTGTAAAGAAACATCGATAATCCAATGTGGATTTTTGTCCCATACAGGGAAGCTGAAACTGTCAATAGCAATAGAACACAGATATTAGTGCCACAAGTATCAATATTGTATAGGCCTCAATGAACTCGTAAGAAAACGCGGGGTTTTAGTTCCTACTGCTGACTGCATAAGATATTTTCATTGGTCTCCCATGTAGATTTACCTGGTTTTTCTTCATAACTTCTTCCAATGATTCATCATCTTCAAAACCGATATGGCCAAAGCCTTGAAATGCTTCTGTCCTCTTGTCAAAGGCAAATCTCACAGAAGCAATCTTGGATTCTTCAAAGCAATCTCTTATGTCATCTTCAGTAACATCCCAGAGAGATTGCCAGTATGCATAGAAACACCCTTCAACCTTCTTGGGTTCGGACAAAAACTCACTTTTCCGCTTCCGTTGTGAATCCCATTTGCATCTTTCAACCTTTACAAACCGATTTCCCCTCGAAATAGACATTAGTAAAAGGGAGAGGATCACAAATTAGTGTTTGCAAGACAAGAGGAAATAAAGATGAAATGTCCAGATGTGATGAACCTCGCATTTTTGTTCCATCAAGATCAAGAGAACTTGTTGCAGCTTCTTCTGTCTAATACAGCATAACATAAATCAGTTACACTTAAAAACTTTCCATAAAAGCAGTTGATATAAATAACCAACCGATAACACAAGCATTAGCAGAGTTCAACTTGAGATTCCTAAATCTTTTTAAAAACCTGTACCCAACAGTAAAAAATTCATTTATATTATTCAGATTTTCAGTCAGCACTGTGATTTAAATCATGGACCCAGAAACTAGTTCCATAACGTATACAAATTAAAACTAACAGGAGGAAAATGACGGCTATAGAGCTCAATTTAGTATGAATGGCCCAATTGCGACCTATCAGAATAAGCTTACTCCTATAGAGGCAGTGTGTAAGAGCTTTCTCTAAAATATGACTTTGAAATGTCTTCATATGAGAGTCTAAATAAGAAAAGTATTCTTTATCTTCAGATAAGATATAAAGAGAAATAGAGTCAACATGAAAGAAATGAGAAAAACATTTACGCGAAAGATACCAGCAATCAAACCATTCCATAAGTATTTGCAGTACTTGAACCCACCAGCTGAAGCCATATCTTATTTGTGCTGCTGACAGAAGTGTTGCCTTACAGTGTAACTGAATAGAAAATTGTTTCTATAGCATTAGTTCAAGACTTAATTTCTTTTATACCGAAGTACTTTCAACCTGCTTCTATACTCAGATCCGTCTTATTAAATTTTAAGCCCAAATTTCACATTCATATAAATACCTTATCAACCTACCCATATTACCTATGCTCAGAGTCAGATTCAAAACACAGTTCTTGAGAAACAGTAAAAACTCAAAAAACATGGGTCACACACAGTTGAGGAAGGGATGCATCCCTCTTCCACACCTGTCCCCTTCATATCATTGGCAGAAGGGTGTCCAGCAATTGGTTTTTGAGAAAGAATATATGTGAGGAGTTGGTAATTGGCAGCCACAGCTATAATGAACACATCTGCTATACGAAAGCTGATATTTTGAATTCTTCAAGAGGGTTGTCATGCATTTGTTTGAATTTACGTTTCATGTGTGGAAGGACTATGCCGCTTCATCTTAATGACTTTTGATTAGGGTTCTTTATGAGAAATGAATTGGATGAATGCATCTACTTCCTCTGGGGAATGTGTTATAATATTAATGTGATAAATAATAATTCAACCATAATAATATATCTAAAGTATATGTTTTTGGTGTTCTATTTATCATGCACATTCCACACCATCAGGAGAATGCATTTGTAAATGAACAGATTCATGACTGGTGGACTAACACATGTCCGCTAGCCTATAAGCCATTTATTTCATTGTTGTTTTTTTTCTCGAGGAGAATTTCACAGTTATTATATTTTGTAGAACTCTCTCTAGATTTTTTAATGTGATGTGGAATAGTTATAAAGACATATTTGTACACATTTTATACCTAAGTTGCATATTTGTTAGTACATTATTTTTGTTTAATTATAGTTAATTGACGTGTTTTTTTTTGTTTAGGAAATTGAGAAGCTATATAAGTAGCTCACTAATATTAGTGGCTAAGAAGACTTTCTTGGGAATATTAGTCTTTCTCTTCTTAGTGCCCATGTTCTTAAGAAATTTTGTATAGGATGGCACTTGTTAGATGGCATCAAGAAGTGGCACATTTATCTTCACTTAATTGAATATCTCAATTATCTTATCCATGTGTGGATTCTGTTTGTTGTTTTTCAGCCTATTAGGAAATGGTATTATAGGCTTGTGCACCTGACTGGTTAACTTATCCTTTTCAGATTTGCCAGATTTGGAAAAAAATGGGACTTGATGAGGTGGATACTTGTGTGTGGTTGTGTTGAATGGAATTGGATGGTGTTGACACTTAATTATCAACTTACTTTACCGACCTCAATGTATGAACAACATTATATTGATTCAACGATTGATCCTCAGCCAATGGGCTTGTTGAGAATTCCTATGATTTGTTACTGGCTGACTGGGTAAGGTACTCTTTAGCCTCTTATTCTGTAGATTGACTAATTGGCTCATTTGAACCTCTAGTCTTTGTATTGTTTGCATGAGGGACTCTTGGTTCTTCATGTACCATTCCATATTTTTCTCAAAATCAGTCATTCTCTTCTAAAGTTAAGGATTTTGGAAGGAAGATGTGGAGCTTGGTTGAGAAAGTTTTATTTATAATTTGAAATTCTGGGTGGATGGTTGGAAGAATTGTGATGGTAATTTGAAAAGTTTTGTTGATGATTGGAAGAATTATTGAAATGTTGGAAGTGGTTTGAATGGTTTGACCGTAAGTGGTCATTATTGGTTTGGCTCTATAAGAAATTCAGGTGATTTCTCCAGCCAGCATTGTACGTTTGTACATAAGAATTATTGTTGGGCCTTGAAAATGCTGCATTCATCGGTTCAGAAAATTGTTGTTGAGCTTGGAACACTGGACACTCATCAAACACACATGGCTTAACAGTAAGTACAGTCCAGAGTTGAAAATTGATTTGGGCTGACTTGATTGACTGAAACTGGTTCCTTAGTTTTAAAACTTCCATTCTTCTTACTAGATTTGTTATTCTAGCCTCGGTAGCTATGAATGATTCGATTGAATGGAGACCTCCTTTTGAAGAGATGGAGTGTGAATTCCTAAAGTTTTCATTAGTTGGTTCTCATTGGATGGTCTTTTCAGCTAGATTCTAATATAAATCTCATCCTTCATTTTCATCTTTTTGCAAGAATCCCCCTTGGCACATGGTTTCTAAGAGGGTCTTGATTGAGTAGTCTAAAACGTCATAGAGAATTTGGCATTGTCGCCATTTCTTTATTCCATGATGAGGACATTGGACAAGAAGAACTTTGAAGCGTTCAAAGTACCTCCAAAACGGTTCACTAGGTTCATACTTGAACTGCATGATGTTCTTCCTAATGAGAGCGGTCTTATAAATTGAATAGAATTTCTTCAAGAAGACCTTGATGAAACCATCCGATGATGTGATAGAGCCGGCCGCCAAACTGTAAAGTCATTTCTTAACTAAGTCCTTAAGAGCAAATGGGATAAATCACAACCTAATAGCATCATCTACAAGGTGTGGGATTTTCATCATTAAGCATACTTCCTCAAATTCTCTTATGAAGAAATAAGCATTTTCGGACTCTAAGCGATGGAGTGTGTTGATGAACTGAGACTTGAGCTCAAAATTATATTCACCAGCCGATGGAAGTTAGATGCAAGATGGAAGTGTGGTTCTAATGAGATAGAACTTATCCTGCAAGGATGTTGGTTGAGTCATAACCGAATTTGGTTTAGATTCTTGCTTGGGTGGTGATGTGTTTCTAATTAACCTAGATGTGTTTGGGTCTCTCGACCACAATTGCATATACAAACATTCTCACAAACAAGTTCACCAATAGTCAATAAGAAAAAGAGAGAGCAACCAAGTCTAGTTTAAGGTAAACCTTAACCTAGACAACTTCTAACTGGTTGATTGTCCACAAGAGGTATAATATAGACTCTGACCACAAGCTAATCAGCCAGGTCAGGGCAAGATTGGTGGAAGGTATCCGCGCAAAAGCGACGGGCCTAATTAAGCAAAACCATCAGCCTTCGGGGTTTCGCCCCTCAATCCCTGTCCTTTGATACTGATTTAGCAGGAGTCAAATTCTAACACCTTCCCCTTAGAATAATCTTCTAATGAGATCGAGATGTCCCTAAGGCCAACATCTATTAGATTTTAAGTTAGGCTTGAGCTGTGCGTGCTTAGAGATGGCTTGTAGGCTAAAGAAGGGTAATGACTTCCCCATCTATCTTGTTTGGGTTTTGCACTTAAAATAGATTGTGCAAGTATGCAAGTATAAAGCAATAGTAACAATCAAAAAGCAAGTAAATCGCCCAAGAATATTTCTATGCTAGATGCAATGCAAACGTATCTTGTCTCTAGCTTTCTTCAACAATAATTGTAAAAGAAACATAATTAGACAAATGCCTAGAATGCAAGTCTAAATGTTTTTTAAACA
Source organism: Agave tequilana (assembly GCA_038442645.1). Taxonomy (NCBI): domain Eukaryota; kingdom Viridiplantae; phylum Streptophyta; class Magnoliopsida; order Asparagales; family Asparagaceae; genus Agave; species Agave tequilana. The sequence continues at coordinate 51,842 of JAVJIF010021802.1, forward strand.
ATTGACAATCAATTAGATTACTGTTGGATTAAAAACAGGGTATGTGAATATCAGATATAGCAGAAATAACACACAAAAAACTGTATTTTTGCAAATCAATATGTCCTGCAAAAAAGAAATTTTAGTAGTCAAAAATAATTTTCAAGCTTTTGCGCTGCAATTTCTTAGAATTCTGATTCCTACTTTCTAGAGTAGGGGCACAGAATAACAAGTCTTCTCCTGCAATGCTTGAGCGCTAAATCTGATTCTTATGGCCCTAAATAAGAGACCAAACTTGTTAAAAAAATAATTACATTGTTCCCTCCCCGGTAACGGTGCCAAAAATTTGATTGCAAGTAAATGTGGTGAGAATTACTATGTACCTTTGAGCTAAAGGGTCATGATCCACGAGGAGGAATGCGATGGAATCTTTTCAATGTATTGTTTTAAAAGCAAAGAATGGTGTTGGTATTTTTTAATGAGAAAAGAAAATAGATAGTAGAGAGATGATTTAAAGAAAATTTAAAACTTAAAAAAGATAAAAAGGCTTTAAGAGTGATGGTGTTTGTTTGTTTTTAATAAAGACGAATCCGAACTCACTAATTTTTACTCAACTCTAGATTCTTTTCTTAAAAGTTTGAGTGCCTCAATGAGATTATATAAAAAGTTCAGCCTTGCATTTAAAAGAGATCAAGTAAAATACATAAGATGATTTATTTTAGAAATCGAACTTTAGTTTTGAAATTTTTTCTTGAGTTGAATGTTAAACCATCAAAGCAGTAAAGCAAGCATGAAATAAAAACAAGTTCTTTTTAATGATTAATTTCAAGATTAAGTTCAAAATTCAATCCCTTCCTCATGTGCCTTCAAGAACACTCGCAATAAGTAAGGCTTAGTTTAAGGCATTCATATGATTCAGTCGGGTCTTTTCATTAATATTGATCAAGAATCGATACTAGAGAGGAGAGATTAGTCCCAGAAAGAAGAGATTTAGCTACTCATTACTAAAAAAGAAAATATTAAATTGAAATGCAACATACTTGTAAGTTGGAGAAGAAAATAAGTCCGTCGAATTTTTATTGATGTCACTTCATCTCCATATTACAATCACTTTTTCTCTCCCTCACTTTATTTCTAAACTGAACTACAGATTAAAAAATGAGATATAACTTCTCATAACTATCTAACAACAATCCTAAACCTTAAAAATAAAGAGAAAAACTTAAACTAGTCTTCGATCCATTCTTCAGTAAACTTTCTGCCTTTTATAGGCAAAAACCCAGAGGGGAGATGAGTGAGGAGATAAGGGGAGAATACGCTCCCCTTGTCTTCAAGAGATAGCCGTGGAAATGCGGCCAAAGTCACGTTTTTTTGGCCACGTTTTCGAGGCCTGCGGCCACATCCAGGGGGAAATATGGCTGGCGTTTGGTTTTATCCCCTTTTATCTGACGGATTTTCTATTTGATATCTGATTTTGATCTGACTTTCGGTGATCCTCAAGCTAACTGAATTGGATTCATACAAAACCGAATTAATCGATTTTATTTGATGTGACCATCCCTGATATGCATTGATCTTCAACTGGGATCATGGCTATCCTCCTGAATATTTATCCCTTCTTTAATTTAGATTCAAATCAGAATTTAAAGCGGGCTTTTGGGCTCAATTTTCTTCCACCTCCATTAGTAATGGGCCTGCGTTATATTAAACAAAAAAATAAGATTAAATACATGATTTATTAGACAATAATTATGGAAATGCGACATTAGATATTCAATATAGGTGACCGATCATATATTCACCTGTGTATTATTACATGACATCTTGAGTGGATCAATGAACTTATAGTTTAATATAAGATTGAGAACTCCACACTCACAACTTGATTCTATCCTACGATGTGAGACCGTTTATTGGACACAAAACTTACAACAGAAGGAGCCCGGAAAAAGTTAATTAAAGAGAATCTTGAGGAGTTTCCATACTGATTGAAATCCTATTACTAGTATGAATTAGTTATACACAAAAGAACCTAATTGAGTCAGAACCAATCAAGTTTACTGAATTTAGATTAAGATGGCGCATGAATCGAGCTTCGATCTGATCATGATTTCCTAGTAATTTGCACGTGAATCCTTAATTAGAGAACATATACCTCCGTACTTTAAGCTCATGTTGTCTCAACATCCGTTCTGCTTTACTCCTACCTATGAATTGATTAACAATTAAGAATCTAAAATACTCGATCTACAATTCAACAAATAGTCAATATAGCTTACGTATAACGGAATATTCCATTAATATATATTCATCAATACTTTAAGCTTCCTTCTGAAATTAATTTAAATACATGAATCAAAGATTACCAAGTTTCACATGAGTCAGTCAAGAATTATACTCATCAAACACGAGCACAGCCCCAACCTTGAGTGATCTATAACACCCCTCACTCAAAATTTGAAGACCAAACTTTGATCAGCAAATACATTGAGAAAATTAACTCACCAATAGGAGAACAACTCCCTCATCTTTCCTATGATTAACTAGTCGACCATCTTCATTATCTTAACTCTAACACTCATATTTGTAATCATAACAAATGACAATAATATAGTTTTTGATTAAATTAACTTCACAACCCAAACCTTGCTCTTTGGCTAATATTCCAACTTCAACAAAAATTCAACTAGCATCTCAAATCAAGCAATAGATCCTGAGATCTGAGAATATAATCACAATTATTTGATTCATGAAAATTTTCAAGAAATTCAAAGGAAATTTTTCAAGAAAACCCCCTCACCTGCGCTCGCTCGCCCAGCATGCGTTGCCTCGAGTACCGCCCCGGCATTGCCCCCGCGCGCCGACCCCATTCCTCCCCACGCTGCTGCTGCAGCCGCTGTTGGTGGCAGTCCAAAGCCACTACCCTTGGTAGCGGCCTGTGCGGCTGCTGCCTCTGTTGGTGGCAGCCCTGTTCGGTTGCTGTCGCCCACCACAGGGGGGGGGGAGGGAGAGACTGAGGGGTAAGGAGAAATTGAGAGGGGGATCGAGGGATTGAGAGATTGAGAGTGAGAGAGATGGGATTGGGGGGGTTGCTGCCAGCCACTGCACACGGAGAGGGAGACGGGGAGAGATTCAGAAAATGGGGGAAAATGAAGAGAGTGGGAGTTAGTGAGAGCTAGTGAGGGTCTTATCTCATCCCCTTGCATATATAAACCCTCATATATCTACTTTTATACAACGTCTCTCTCCTTCTCTGCACTTGCCACATCACCATACAACTCCCCATACTTCATAGGATCATGCCACCTCAATTACAATAAAAAAAAATAATTTAGAATTAAAAATATATATATGGGGTAAGTTAGTGGGGGTATAATACATTATTGTATATAAATTTGCACATAGTAACTTATACAATTATATATACAAACAACGTACACATACATATACTCAATTATCCATACACTTGTATTACAATTATCCAATTTCATTTCAAAAAAAAAATTCCCCACTAAATATTTAAAAATTCATTTCACACAAAATTGATTCAATAATCACATCCGATAATCCTGTATACTTTTAATTATGGATTAGAATACTTAATCAACATTTTAAAAATCTAGATGTTACAGTAGGGTTCGATAGTATCTATGCACTTGAAACATCCACTGAAATAACAAATGGAATGTACTTGATGAAGGTCTCTAGAATCCTGATATAAGTATACAATACAGCAGCTCTCTACGCATACAAAGAAACCTGATCGAGGACCTCAAATAATTTCAGATATTAAGCAAAAAACTCTCATTCAACTCGTCACTGAATAAAGTGCATCCCATCAAGTGCAGTGGATAGGCTCTACAACGCACTGAATACGTCTCTCTGAGTCTGCATCGATGACATCGGAGAACTTGGAACAGAGTCATCCAATCTTACTGAGGTTCCGCGGACCAGGCTAAACTTATCTTGTGCATCTCGTGATCACACACGAAGTAAACTAACAAGTATTCCTCTGGCATCGATCATTCTATGGCATGTGTTCATAGAACAACCCATCACCGGTATGCGCACAATTGTGGGAACATCATTCAGTGTGTGTAACGGTCCCAGCTAAAGTCATCAATTAACATAACATTTATTTAAACCAACCGATTATCATAATCATTTTCAAATTCTTAAAAATTTTGACAGCACCTCCTTTGTAAATACTGGTCTGATATGATATTCAATACGATACGATACTTTCGGCTAACATCAGCCTACTTATTCTCAATCCAATCACATAGCTGAACTCAAAAATCATCCAGGCAATCATAAAGATGTTTCGGCTTGACATGGCCTACTTATGGAGAAACATTGTAGCACCCCGTTCCCGGGAATATGTACCCAAATACGTGTCCCGATTTTTTTGACCTTAATGTTTCAATTTTCTTCCAGTATTTATTTTTGGGTTGTGATTGCTTATGTTATTTGGTATCGGCCTGGATTCTCAATCCTGGAGTCAGCCCTGACCTGGACTGAGAACCCGACACTAGCATACTAGCTGATTTGACCTTTCTGATAATCTAATTTGACCGATTTCAGTTTCGAACATTGTTTTCAATATTTTAAATTTTTCATGATTTTTGAAACTTTTCAGAATTATTTGCAAAATCTTCAAAAGAGGGGCCGATCGGCATCGCTGACCGATTCCCAGATTTTTAGTTTTCAAACGGAGTTAAATTTTTAGAAATGGCTTTCACATTACTTCTTAAAATCTTATTTTCTATCTAAATATATTTTTTTAGATTTTTCTAAATTTATCAAAATTTGACCGATTTTGATGTCGACCGTATTGCTGGGAGATTCCAGAATTTTTAATTTGAAAAACAGATTGAATTTCTTAAATCCAATTTCACTAAGCATCTTAAAATAATATTTTCAATTTTTGAATTTTTCGGAGTATTTCTAAAACAGTCAAATTTTACCCTCTTTAAATAATAATATTATTTTACTTTCTTTTCTTTTCTTGTTTTTTCCTTCTCCACTCTACTTTATACTCCTAAGATATTCTATTAATTTAATTATTTAATAATATATTTATTCATTATTTTTTTCTTAATTCTTTTCCTTTTCTTTAATTTTTTCCTTTTTCTTTCTTTTTCTTCTTTTCATTTTCTTCTCCCTTACTTGCTCCATGCCCTGCCCCCTGCCGACCACTCCCTGCAGCCATCGATGGCTGCAACAGCAACCCTATCCCCCCATTCCTTCTCCCATTCTCCCCCTCTCCTTCTCCTTCTTTTTATCTCCTTTATTTCTTCCTTTTCTCCTTCTCCATCATCTCCTATTTCATTTTCCCACCAAACACCCTCACCCCCTCCCAACCGTCGCCTCCACCATCACCGCCGCCACGCCCAGTGCCGGCCCCAGCCGCCGACGCCGCCCCCAAACTCCCCACTTCCCTTTCCCACTTTCATCATCTCCAAATCCCGTCTCCTTTTCTCCAATTTCAACAAAACTCATCACTCCACCACCTTCTTTTTTCTCCAAAATTCATCACCAAAACCCTCAATTCCTCCACTCTAACCACCCCACCACCATCTCCTCCTCCTCCTCCTCCAACTCCCCACAACCACCATCAAACACCGCAACTAATATCATCACCACCACCACCACCTTCTTCAACATCAAACACCAACAACAACAACCAACCAAAAATTCCAACCACCCCCTCCTCCCCGAGGCCCAGCCGCGCTGCCCCTTCCCCAGCAGCCAGCAGCCGCGCGGCAAGCCCTTCCCCTTCTTTCTTTTCTTTTTTTTTCTTCTTTCTTTCTTCTTTCTTACTTTCCTTCTTTCCTTTCTTTCCTTTTCTTCTTTTTTCTTTTCTTCCTTTCCACTTCGACCCCCTCTTTAATCCCCTAATTACCTCTCTATATTTTCCAACATACCCCTCCTCTTTATTTTTCCTATTTACCCTCTCCCTCATTCCCTAATTACCCCCCTTCATATCTCTCTCTAACTAATCCTCTCTCACTCTCTCTCTCTCTTCTCTTTTATTCTCTCTAATATATATATATATATAATTATATTATTATATATATATTTGGATTGTTAGCATGCGCGTGGTGTTCGTGAATTTCTTGGGTATTGCTCGGAGTCGTATGCTAGGCGAGTACAATCTCTCTTGAACAAGCACCTATTTTATTTTGGGCGAATACTTTCTTTATGTTGCTTTATTACATGCCTAACAATTGCTACTTTAACTTTTTATACATGATACGTCATTATGCGAGTTGATATATGATATGCGAGTGATTTTCTAAAAATTAACATGTTTTATGAATACATGTCGGCCGTTGTTAAAATTTGTTGATCCGGTATTATACTGGGTATGCCTAGATCAGCTCCTGCTTCGCTCGGCTTTACATGGCTAATTACTAGATTAATTTATTATTATTATAATATGGTTGTGAAGAGTTTGAAATGTTTATCTATGTTGTCTCATTTATCATGTTATATGACCGAATGATTTCCTGATATATGATGCTCACTTGATACCGACATGTTAATTACCCGACACTGACATGTTATTACTTGACACCTAATACCTGACACTTGATATCTGACACCGAGACTTGACATGTTATTACTTGACACCTAATACCTGATACTTGAGATCTGACACCGGTACTTGACATTTATTACTTAACACCTGATACCTGACACTTGATATCTGACACCGGACTTGACATGTTATCACTTGGCACCTGATACTTGACACATGATATCTGACACCGGTACTGACATGTTATTACTTGACATCTGATACCTGACACTTGATATCTGACACCGGTAATTGACATGTTATCACTTGACACGTGATACCTGGCACTTGATATCTAACACCGGTAATTGACATGTTATCACTTGGCACCTGATACTTGACACTTGATATCTGACACCGGTACTTGACATGTTATCACTTGACACCTAATACCTGACACCTGATATATGACACTTGACAATTGACATGTTATCACTTACTTGACATATGCTATCACCAGGTACTGACACATTTGATCGATATTGTGACACCTGACTGGATACTATTACACCTGACACCTGTATTACATGGCATATTCATGATTATCACTTTTACGGGGACTTGGCATGATTATTATACTGTTACCAGACCTCTGGTACTCCTGAACTCCTGAATTCTGGTACTTCTGAACTCCTGTATCCCCTATACTCATGTCCCCTGCACTATTACTCTTGTTAATAGGACAGTCATGCCGGCGTCTTGCAGAGCATGCCTGGTGTCGGGATGACGAGGATGTATCCCACGATCGTGCTAGCGTCCGGCGGATCCTGAATGGAACTAAGTGTCACACGGAGCAAAGTGTCACATCACACACGTGGTGGGTGCCACCTCTTGAATCTGTGGGAGCCACCTCTAGAATCCATTCCCCACACAAAATAAAGTGCCACATAGAGCAAAGTGCCACACCACACACGTGGTGGGGGGTACCTCTTAAATCTATGGGGGGCCACCTCTTGAATTTATGGGGGCTACCTCCTAAATCAATCCTCAGAGCAAAGTGTTACATGGAGCAAAGTGTCACACCACACTCATGGTGGGGGCCATCTCTTGAATCTGTGGGGGTCACCTCTTGAATCTGTAGGGCTACTTCCTCCCTCCTACCTGTGACTCCTGGTGTTAGCGTGATAAGCATTCTCAGTGTCTATTAACACACACACACATACCTGTACAATGATAACTCCTGAAGCATATGTTATTTAGTCTCTGCCCTATTTGAATAATGGTACACGCATATTGGAGTTCGGATGAGTTCTACTGGAAGTGCAGGCTTCAGTGTGAACTGTCGGTGTTGTGGACGCCGGTGGGAAAGGGACAAGAATAACAAATGAAACTGATAATTATTATTGGATAACTTAAATGCAACACCTTTATATTCTCCAGTTATGGTGATAAATCATTTAATCAAGTGTCATGCCCTGAGTTGACACCCTGTTTTATGACATATGATTTCTATGATTTCTGATTACTCTAGACACACTTTAGTCCTTTTACTCTGAGGGCAACTCAAGTTGTATGAACTCAGACAATGGCGACATGGGATATGTGGTATATGGATGGGGGTTTCCTTGTCTGGATTATCCCCTTGACGTATCAATCTCGTGAATCCATATCTGAGCTTGTACAACTAGTTTTATCCATACTTGTATTTATCGCATGTTTAATATATCTATCGCATGTATAATGTATTTATCACATGTTTATGTGTACCTATGCTCTCGACACTATTTTCTATGCATGTTTTTCGATTCAGACTTATCAATATATATGATTTACTGTCGTTTCTTTAATTTTCTTTATGTTACTTGTCTTTGCATGTACCTACATGCTTGAACCATATCACTTGATCATGCACACGTGTGACTGTCTGAGCATACAAATTGGTTTTATCATATGTACTTGCGGGTTTCATCTGACAACCCTAGATTTTCATGTTCAGATCCTAGAGCCCGGACTATGGTGGCCTTACTGTAGCTGATCAGAGTATACAGCGGATTCTTCTGTGACGATCGGAGTGCAGCAGATACTTGGATATCATCGTAACTCTTCCTCCCAGCTTTTCTCCTAATTGGCTCTCGGGCCCCTTGCTGCTCCTGAGCACCTCTCAGCTTTTGTTATGTATATCTCTTTGTACAAGGTGCTTCTGTATTTCTGGTGATGTAATATTCCTGTAATATAGTATCACTCTCTGTGATAACCATGTACTTGTACTTTTCTGTTGGAATGTATATTACCACTGTGCTTCCGCACTCTGATTCTTGCATGTACTGATGCTTAGCGTATATACGTGAAGGTATTTTCGACATGCGTATATACGTCGCAGTGACGTCTCCGTACCCACGGGATTGGGCGTCACAGGGTGGTATCAGAGCCTAGGCCCTCATATCCTCTGTACAACCAATCAGCAGATTAATGTGATATTAATTTGCAATTAGAGTGTATGAGTCTTGATTATACTTCCTAAACTACAAGTACAGAGTTTTCTATTCCTTCTTGATAATCCTTCTCTAAGGTCCTGAAATTCTTTCATCTTTTCATATTTCAGTTTCCATCACCCTTTGAACCAACTCAGACAAGAAAAGACAAGGAAATAGTGACAAATGTGGCTCTTCCTAGGGTAACCCCAGTGAAGGAAATGATGGTATGACGAGATTTCTACAGAGTGTGATGGAAAACCAGTAAGAGCAGACGGAGATCTTACGCCAAGGATTATTGACAGCACCCCGTGAACAGAGGCTGGGTACTGTGTCGGATTTCAAGAGATTACAATCAGCAGTCTTTTCGGGCACTGAGAAGCCCCTGGATGCAGAGCAGTGGCTGATTGACATGACCGATCTTCTGAAGGCGGCCAAAATTTCTAGTGAGAATCAGATGAAAGTGGCCAAGATACAATTAAAAGATGTAGCCAGTACCTGGTGGCTGGCGGAAGAAGCGAGATTGGAGAAACCTATTACTTGGGATCAGTTCTCAAAGGGTTTCTATGAGAGGTTCTTCTGGGCAATGGCTCAAAAAGAGATGGAAGAGCAGTTCATTAGGTTACAACAGCTGAACCGATCTGTGGATTAATATGTTGCTGAATTTCTGAGACTCGGTCGATTTGCACCTTACATGGTGAACGATGAGGAGAAGCGGGCCAGCAGGTTTCAATAGGGGTTGAAGATGGATATCCAGTTGTTTCTTATTCCTCATCAGCTTAAGACATACTCTCAGGTTCTTTCTATTGCCCGTGAAGTAGAACGGGGCCTGGAGAAGAAGAGTAGGAGTCAGAAGCAGATTGAGTTAGCAAAGCGGACATTCCAACAAATGGACAAAGAAGACTCGATCAAGCTCATTGGTGCCCCCGCTAACCATTCTCCCAAACCTCTTACTCAGCCAATAGTATGCGGGTACTGCGGGAGGCTCGGACATTTACAGCAAAACTGTCGAATAACAAGTGGATCTTATTTTAATTGCGGATCCGATAATCATTTGATGGTTAAGTGTCCGTTTAAGAAGATAAGGAACGCCACACCAGTTCATTTAGCACTTCCAGCACCACCGCCAGGAAGGAACCCCGAGCCCGTTGGAAGGAGAGCTCCACCCCTCCCTGCAGCGAGGAGCAATAGTGGAGCTGACCGTAGGAGAGACCAAACTTACAATTTGTCAGCGGAGACGCTGAGGTGTCAGATGTGATAGTGGAAGGACAAGGAGCTCAGTACCTAGATCAGGAACCTTGAAGATGTCACTATGACCACTACCCCCAACCTTTTGTGCCCTCAGTTGATAATCTTCTTGTTATCCCTTCACACTTTATCATATTATCATCATTGACCCTAATCTCCTCTGTGTTCACCTCCTTATAGAAATTTTGAGGACGAAATTTTTGTTAGGTGGGTAGATTGTAGCACCCCTTTCCCGGGAATACGTACACAATATTGTGTCCTGATTTTTTTGACTTGTTTCAATTTTCTTCCAGTATTTATTTTTGGATTGTGATTGCTTATGTTATTTGGTATCGGTCTGGATTCTCAGTCCTGGAGTCAGCCCTGACCTGGACTGCGAACCCAATACCTGCATACTGCCTGATTTGACCTTTCAGGATAAAACTGGTGAGAGCCACCTCTAAAATCCATTTCCCACACAGAACAAAGTACCACATGGAGCAAAGTGCCAAACCACACACGTGATTGGGGCCACCTGTTGAATCTGTGGGGGCCACCTCTTGAATTTGTAAGGGCTACCTCCTGAATCAACCCTCAGAGCAAAGTGCCACATGGAGCAAAGTGTCACACCACACACGTGGTGGGAGCCACCTCTTGAATCTGTGGGGGCCACCTCTTGAATTTGTGGCCCTCCTGCCTATACTGTCTGGTGTTAGCGTGATAAGCATTCTCAGTGCCTATTAACACACACATACCTGTATAATGATAACGCCTGGAGCATATGTTATTTGGTCTCTCCCCTATTCGAATAATGGTACCCGCATATCGGAGTTCGGATGAGTTCTACTGGAAGTGCGGGCTCCAGTGTGAACTGTCGGTGTTGTAGGACACCGGTAGTAAAGGGACAAGAATAACAAATGATACTGATAATTATTATTGGATAACTTAAATGCAACATTTTTATATTCTCTAGTTATGGTGATAAATCATTTAATTAAATGTCATGCCCAGAGTTGACACCCTGCTTTATGACGTTTGATTTTTGTGATTTCTGATTACTCTAAACACACTCTAGTCCTTTTACTCTGAGGGCAACTCAAGTTATATGAACTCAGATAATGGCGACATGGGATATGTGGTATATAGATGAGGGTTTTCTTGTCTGGATTATCCCCTTGACGTATCAATCTCGTGAATCCATAATCTGAGCTTGTACAGCTAGCTTTATCCATACTTGTATTTATCGCATGTTTAATATATTTATCGCGTGTATAATGTATTTATCACATGCTTATGTGTACCTATGCTCTCGAGACTGTTTTCTATGCATGTTTTCTGATTCAAACTTATCGATATACATGATTTACTGTCGTTCCTTTAATTTCCTTTATGTTATTTGTCTGTGCCTGTACCTGCATGCTTGAACTATATCACTTGATCATGCACACGTGTGACTGTCGGAGCACACCAATTGGCTTTATCATATGTACTCGCGGGTTGCATCTGATAACCCTGGATTCTCATGTCCAGCTCCTAGAGCCCGGACCATGGTGGCCTTACTGTAGCTGATCAGAGTACACAGCGGATCCTTCTGTGGCGATCGGAGTGCAGCAAAAGATTGGATATCGTCGTAGCTCTTCCTCCCAGATTTTCTCCTAATTGGTTCTCGAGGCCCCTCTTACTGCTCGTGAGCACCTCTCAGCTTTTGTTATGTATATCTCTTCGTATAATGTACTTCTGCATTTTCTGGTGATGTAATAATCCTGTAATATAATATCACTCTCTGAGATAACCATATAGTTGTACTTTTCTATTAGAATGTATATTACCAATGTGCTTCCGCACTCTGATTCTTGCCTGTACTGATGCTTACGTATATACGTGAGGGTATTTTCTACCTTGCGTATATACGTCGCAGTGACGTCTCCGTACCCGCGGTATTGGGGCATCACAGGGTGGTATCAGAGCTTAGGCTCTCACATCCTCAGTATAACCAATCAGCAGATTAATGTGATATTAATTTACAATTGGAGCGCATGAGTCTTGATTATACTTTCCAAATTACAAGTACAGAGTTTTCTATTCCTTCTTGATAATCCTCTCTTGGGTCCTGAAATCCTTTCATCTTTTCATATTTCAGTTTCCATCACCCTTTGAACCAACTCAGACATGAAGAGACGAGAAAATAGTGACAGATCTGGCTCTTCCCAGGGTAACCCAAGTGAAGGAAATGATGGTATGACAAGATTTCTGCAGAGTATGATAGAAAACTAACAAAAGCAGACGAAGATCTTACACCAAGGATTATTGACAGCACCCCGTGAACAGAGGCCGGGTACTGTGTCAGATTTTAGGAGATTACAACCCGCAGTCTTTCGGGCACTGAGAAGCCCCTGGATGCAGAGCAGTGGCTGATTGACATGACCGATCTTCTGAAGGCGGCCAAAATTTCTAGTGAGAACCAGGTGAAAGTAGCCAAGATACAACTGAAAGATGTGGCCAGTACTTAGTGGTTGGCAGAAGAAGCGAGATTGGAGAAACCTATTACTTGGGATCAGTTCTCGAATGGTTTCTATGAGAGGTTCTTCCCGACAACGGCTCAGAAAGAGATGTAAGAGCAGTTCATCAGGTTACAACAGCTGAACCGATCTGTGGATGAATACGTTACTGAATTTCTGAGACTCAGTAGATTTGCACCTTACATGGTGAGTGATGAGGAGAAGCGGGCCAGCAGGTTTCAACAGGGGTTGAAGATGGATATCCAGTTGTTTCTTATTCCTCAGCAGCTTAAGACATACTCTCAGGTTCTCCTATTATCCGTGAAGTAGAACGGGGCCTAGAGAAGAAAAGTAGGAGTCAGAAGCAGATTGAGTCAGCAAAGCGGACATTCCAACAGATGGACAAAGAAGACTCGGTCTAGCTCATTGGTGCCCCGCTAACCATTCATTCTCCCCAACCTCCTACTCAGCCAATAGTATGCGGGTACTGCGGGAGGCCCGGATATTTGCAACAAAACTGTCGAACAGCAAGTGAATCTTATTTTAAATGCGGATCCGAGAATCATTGATGGTTGAGTATCTGTTTAAGAAGCTAAGGAACGCCACATCAGTTCGGTTAGCACTTTCAGCACCACCGCCGGGAAGGAACCCCGAGCCCGTTGGCAGGAGAGCTCCACTCCTCCTCAGCAGCGAGGAGCAAGGGTTGGAGCTGACCGTGGGAGAGGCCAAGCTTACAATTTGTCAGTAGGAGAAGCCGAGGCGTCACATGTGATAGTGGAAGGACAAAGAGCTCAGTACCCAGATCAAGAGCCCTGAAGATGTCACTGTGACCGCTACCCCCAACTTTTTGTGCCCTGAGTTGATAATTTTCTTGTTATCCCTTCACACTTTATCATATTATCATCATTGACCCTAATCTCTTCTGTGTTCATCTCCTTATAGAAATTTTGAGGACGAAATTTTTGTTAGGTGGGTAGATTGTAGCACCCCATTCTTGGAATACGTACCCAAATACGTGTCCTGATTCTTTGACCGTATTGTTTCAAATTTCTTTCAGTATTTATTTTTGGGTTGTGATTGCTTATGTTATTTGGTATCAGTCTGGATTCTCATTCCTGGAGTCATCCCTGATCTGGACTGGGAACCCGATACTAGCATACTGCCTGATTGACCTTTCTGGTAGTTCAATTTGACCGATTTTAGTTTGAAACACTGTTTTCTAATATTTTAGATTTTTCATGATTTCTGAAATTTTTCAGAGTTATTTTGCAAAATCTTCAAAACTGATATCGATCGGTATCGCTGACCGATTCTCAAATTTTTAGTTTTCAAATTGAGTTAAATTTTTAGAAACAGCTTTCACATTATTTCTTAGAATCTCATTTTCTATCTAAATACATTTTTGAGATTTTTCTAAATTTATCAAAATTTGACCGATTTTGGTGTCGACCGGTATCGCCGAGAGAAGATTCCAGGATTTTTAATTTAAAAACCAGATTGAATTTCTCAAATCCAATTTCATCAGGCATCTTAAAATAATATTTTTTAATTTTTAGAATTTTCAGAGCGTTTCTGAAACAATCTAATTTTACCCTATTTAAATAATAATATTATTTTTCTTTCTTTTCTTTTCTTATTTCCTTCTCCACTCCTCTACTTTATACTCCCAGGATATTTCTATTAATTTAATTATTTAATAATATATTTATTCATTATTTTTTCCTTAATTCTTTTCCTTTTCTTTATTTTTTTCCTTTTTCTTTCTTTTCCTTTCTTTCTTTTTCTTCTTTTCCTTTTCTTCTCCCTTACTTGCTCCATGCCCTGCCCCCTGCCGTCTACTCCCTCACCCATCGATGGCTGCAATAGCAGCCCCATCCCCCCATTCCTTCTCCTATTCTCTCCCTCTCCTTCTCTTCTTTTAATCTTCTTTATTCTTCCCTTTCTCCTTCTCCATCATCTCCTATTTCATTTCCCACCAAACACCCTCACCCCCTCCCAACCATTACCTCCACCATCACCGCCTCCGTGCCCAGCGTCGCCCTAGCCGCCGGCGCCGCCCCCAACTCCCCACTTCCATCATCTCCAAATCTCATCTCCCTTTCTCCAATTTCAACAAAACCCATCACTCCACCACCTTCTTCTTCTCCAAAATTCACCATCAAAACCCTCAATTCCTCCACTCCAACCACCCACCACCATCTCCTCCTCCTCCTCCAACTCCCCACAACCACCATCAAACACCACCACCACCACCACCACCACCTCCTTCAACATCAAAAACACCAACAACAACCAACCAAAAACTCCAACCACCCCCTCCTCCCCGGGGCCTAGCCATGCCACCCCTTCCCCGGCGGCGCTGCAGACCGTCCAGGACACCGGCGGCGGCCAGCAGCCGCCGGCCAGCCCTAGCCTTCTTTCTTTTCTTTTTTTCTTTTCTTTCTTTCCTTACTTTCCTTCTTTCCTTTTTTCTTTTTTCTTTTCTTCCTTCCACTTCTACCCCCTCTTTAATGCCCTAATTACCTCTCTATATTTTCTAACATAGCCCTCCTCTTTATTTCCCTTATTTACCCTCTCCCTCATTTCCTAATTACCCCCCTTCATTTTTCTCTCTCTCTAACTAATCCTCTCACTCTATCGCTCCTCTATATTCTCTCCAATATATATATTTATATATTTATAAAAATATATATTATTATATATATTTATTTGGATTGTTAGCATGCGCGTGGTGCTCGTGAATTTCCGGGTATTGCTCAGAATCGTGTGTTAGGTAAGTACAGTTTCTCTTGAACAAGCATCTATTTTATTTTGGGCGAATATTTTCTTTTTGTTGCTTCATTACGTGCCTACAATTGCTACTCTAACTTTTTATCTATGATACGTCATTATGCAAGTTAATATATGATATGCGAGTGATTTTCTAAAAATTAACATGTTATGTGAGTGCCTGTCGGGCGTTATTATAATTTGTTGAACCGGTATTATACTGGGTATGCCTAGATCACTCCCGCTTCGCTCTGCTTCACATGGCTATTTACTAGATTAATTTATTATTATAAATATGTTGTAAAGAGTTTGAAATGTTTATCTATATGTCTCTTGTATCATGTTATAGACCGAATGATTTCCTGATATATGATGCTCACCTGATACCGACATATTAATTACCCGACACTGACATGTTATTACTTGACACCTGATACCTGACACTTGATATCTGACACCGATACTTGACATGTTATTACTTGACACCTGATTCTTGGCACTTGATATCTGACACCGGTACTTGACATGTTATTGCTTGACACTGATACCTAACACTTGATATCTGAACACGGTACTTGACATGTTATCACTTGGCACCTGATACTTGACACATGATATCTGACACGGTACTTGACATGTTATCATTTGACACCTGACACCTGACACTTGATATCTGACGCCGGTACTTGACATGTTATCACTTGGCACCTGATACTTGACACTTGATATCTGACCCGGTACTTGACATGTTATCACCTGACACCTGATACCTGATATATGACACTTGACAATTGACATGTTATCACTTACTTGACATATGCTATCACCAGGTACTGACACATTTGACCAGATATTGTGGACACTGACTAAATATTATTATACCTGACACCTGTATTACATGGCATATTCATGATTATCACTTTTACAGGGACTTAACATGATTATTATACTATTACCAGACCTCTGCTACTCCTGAACTCATGTACTCCTGTACTCCTGAACTCCTGTATCTCCTGTACTCATGTCCCTGCGCTGTTACTCTGTTAATAGCACAGTCATACCGGCGTCTGGCAGAGCATGCCTGGTGTCGGAATGACGAGGATGTATCCCACGATTGTGCTAGCGTACGGCGGATCCTGAATGGAACTAAGTGCCACACAGGAGCAAAGTGCCACACCATACACGTGGTGGGGGCCACCTCTAGAATCCATTCCCCACACAGAACAAAGTGCCACATGGAGCAAAGTGCCACACCACACACGTGGTGGAGGCCACCTCTTGAATCTGTGGTGGCCACTTCTTTAATCTGTGGGGGCTACCTCTTGAATCAACCCTCAGAGCAAAGTGCCATATGGAGCAAAGTGCCACACCACACACGTGGTGAGGGTCACCTCTTGAATCTGTAGGGGCACCTCTTGAATCTGTGGGGCTACTTCCTCCCTCCTGCCTGTGACGCCTGGTGTTAGCGTTAAGCATTCTCAGTGTCTATTAGCACACACACACACACATACCTGTATAATGATAACGCATGGAGCATATATTATTTGGTCTCTCCCCTATTCGAATAATGGTACCGCATATCGGAGTTCGGATGAGTTTTATGGAATGCGGGCACCAGTGAAACTGTCGGTGTTGTGGGACGCCGGCGGGAAAGGGACAAGAATAACAAATGATACTGATAATTATTATTGGATAACTTAAATGCAACACCTTATATTCTCCAGTTATGATGATAAATCATTTAATCAAGTGTCATGCCCTGAGTTGACACCCTGCTTTATGACGTTTGATTTCTGTGATTTCTGATTACTCTAAAAACACACTCTAGTCCTTTTACTCTGAGGGCAACTCAAATTGTATGAACTCAGATAATGGCGACATGGGATATGTGGTATATAGATGAGGGTTTTCTTGTCTGGATTATCCTCTTGACATATCAATCTCATGAATCCATAATCTGAGCTTGTATAACTAGTTTTATCCATACTTGTATTATCGCATGTTTAATATATTTATCGCATGTATAATGTATTTATCACATGCTTATGTGTCCCTATGCTCTCCACACTGTTTTCTATGCATGTTTTCCGATTCAAACTTATTGATTAACATGATTTACTGTCGTTCCTTTAATTTTCTTATGTTACTTGTCTTTGCCTGTACCTGCATGCTTAAACCACTTCACTTGATCATGCACACGTGTGACTGTCTGAGCACGACAATTGACTTTATCATATGTACTCGCGGGTTTGCATCTGACAAACCTGAATTTCATGTTCAGATCCTAGAGCCCGGACCATGATTATCTTGCTGTAGCTGATCAGATACACAGCAGATCCTTCCGTGGCGTTATGAATACAGCAGAAACTTGGATTTCGTCATAGCTCTCCTCTCAGCTTTTCTCCTGATTGGCTCTCGAGGCCCCTCTTGCTGCTCGTGAGCACCTCTGAGCTTTTATTTATGTATATCTCTTCGTATAATGTACTTGTATTTTCTGGTGATGTAATATTCCTATAATATAGTATCATTTCTGTGGATAACTATGTATTTGTACTTTTTTATTGGAATGTATATTACCACAGTGCTTCCGCACTCTGATTCTAGCCTGTACTGTTGCTTAGCGTATATACGTGCGGGTATTTTTGACATGCGTATGTACGTCACAATGACGTTCTCCGTACCCGCAGGATCGGGATGTCACAAACATAATGACATAAGCTCTAGAGTACCCTTTTGGCATCCATAAAAATTCAGAAATGATAAATTCCAACTTGTCATGATCATCACATTGATAATATACTTCTTGATATCACAAATCAATAAAAATATCTCAAATGCCAACTTGAAATGAAGCTACTACAACAGTTCTCTACATATATACAAGATTAACCATCTATCCCACAAC
>JAVJIF010021803.1:0-56455 GCA_038442645.1 Agave tequilana
ACTTTAATTGAATAAAGTAAGGAGTTTGAATAAAGACTGAGTTCAGAATGAAAAATTTAATATTCCTATAACTTATAGATTACTTAAAGCCTTACAATTATACTTCAAATATTTTCTCCTTTAAAAAAAAATTGCTTTTCAAAATACAACTTTTTTCTTTTTCTTTATGGTTTTTGTGGGTGCAATCCACTGAAAACCCTCACGAGACAAAACTCGTCCTCTAGGGGAACCTAGAGGTTTAACGGCTTGTTGTACATGCTTAGTGCAATCAAGTGACCTGCGAAAGTGGTCTAATAATTGATTAGAATTAGTTTGATGTTTTGCTCGAGGGCGAGCAAAAGATAAGTGTAGGGGTGTGAGTAGTCACATATATTGCATTTATATTGTCACCTTACCATACTTTTTAGCTAATAAATCCTATTAATAAGTCTTCTTTTTCTTTGTTAAATGTAGGCCCAAGTGCTAAAAGAAAGAAAAGAGAAACAAGCCCAAAAGCCCACCAAATTCTAATTTAATTCAGAATAAATTCAAAATGAAGGAATCAGGGCCAAATCTTGGCATATCAAGAGGTTGAGAAGAATCCTCCGGAATCAAGCGGTTGAAGCCACTCAATCAAAGGCTGTTTCGTCAACGTTTGGAGCAGAAACAAGAAACAAAAACCAGAAGAAGATACGGGGAATTCACCAAACCAGGAGCCCCTACTAATTAGGTGTGGCCACCTGGCCACACCAGGGCTGCGAAAACGTGGCCCAAGCCGTGTTTTCGCGGCCAGTAGAGTCAGTTGGGGGAGCGTTTGCTCCCCCAATCTTCCCGGGATCCTCCCCTTTGGTTTTTCCCTATAAATACTGGTTTTCAGCAAAGCAAAAGAGAGTGAAGACTAGGATTAGAATTTGTGTTTATTCTCTAAGGATTTAGGATCTTTGTTAGCTAGCACAAAAGTTGTAATCTTGTTTTTTTAATTTATAGTCCAGTATCAAAACTTGTGAGAGAGAGGAATTGAATGCTTGTACTTGAAGATTGAAGTGACATCAATACAAGAATGGAGCCGCTTTTTCTTCCACTCGTATTACGGTATGGCTTGCATTGTTTATTTACTTTCTTCATTGTTTTTCATGAGTAACTAAACGGTTTTCTAGGCTCACTGTTGTAACTCTCTCTAGTTCTTCTTCTCTTCTGGTTTTTAAAGAAAAAGACCCAATGAATCATATGCATGCCTTACTTAAAAGCCTTTCTTTTTGAAAGTTTTCTTGAAGGCACATGAGGATGGGTTTGGATCGTTAAACTCTCACTTCTTTCATGAACGTTTCTTGAACTGTTTTTACTTCATTCTGCTTCTCGTGCTTGATGATTTAACATTCAAGTCTAAACGATTTGTCAAAGAAAAGATTGAACTCTTCCAACCATCTTATGTGCTTTACTTCAACCTTTCTAAAATCAACTTTAAG
Organism: Agave tequilana; assembly: GCA_038442645.1. Lineage (NCBI taxonomy): Eukaryota > Viridiplantae > Streptophyta > Magnoliopsida > Asparagales > Asparagaceae > Agave > Agave tequilana. The sequence goes on from JAVJIF010021803.1 coordinate 1,446, forward strand.
TTTGCTTATGATCACTTTGAGGCACTTAGGATTTCAATAGAAGAATTAACTTTAGAGTAGTGAAATAGTGAGCCCAGATTTTCTTCCTTATTATAAACAATAAAACAATTTTCGAGCTTTCTAAATCACCTTCTCCAAAACCTTTTCTAAAAGTTACAATTTCTCTTTTAATCATCTCTTTCTTTCCATCCTCTTTTCTATTAAAAAACGAACACAATTCTTTGTTTTTAAACGATTCACCGAAAAGCTTCCATCGCATTCCTCCTCGTGGACACGACCCGTTAGCCACAAGCTACACGGTAAATTCCTAAACTCTTTGATTGTTTTTTTTCACTTTAGCAATCACTTTCTATGTTTCTCAAAGTTAGTCATTCTCCTTTCAAGTTGAGGATTTTGGAAGGAAGATTGTGGAGTTTGGTTGGGAAAGTTTTGTTGATAATTTGAAAAATTCAACAGATGGTTGGGTGAATTATGATGATAATTAGAAAAGTTGGGTTGATGATTGGAAGAATTATTGGAATGATAGAAGTGGCTTGCATGGTTTGATCGTGGGTGGTCATTGTTGTGTTAGCTCCATGAGAAATTTTGGTGATTTCTCCAGCCAGGATTGTATGTTGGTGCGTAAGGATCATTGTTCGGCTTGAAAAGGCCGCATTCATCGGTTTAGGATATTTTGCTGAGCTTAAAACATAAGATGCTCCTCAAACACATGATTCATGACTTGATAGTAAGTACAACCCGGAGTTGAAAATTGGTTTGGGCTGACTTGATTAACTGACTTTGTTCCTTAGTTTCCAGAACTTCTACTCTTCTTGTTAGGTTTGCTATTTAGCTTTGTTAGTTATGAATGATTCAATTAAATGGAGAACTTCTTTTGAAGAAATGGAGCTTGAATTCTCAGAGTTTTCATTAGTTGGTTCCCATTGGATGATCTTTTCAGCTAGATTCTCATATAAATCCCATCCTTCATTCTCATCCTTCCGCAAGAATCTCTCTTGGCACATGGGTTCTAAGAGGGTCTTGGTTGAGTAGTCTAAACCATCATAAAGAATTTGATAATGGCGCCATTTCTCTATTCCATGATGAGGACATTGGACAAGGAGGTCTTTATAGCATTCAAAGTACCTCCAAAATTCTTGCTTGAACTGCATGATGTTCTTCCTAATGAGAGCGGTCTTATAAATTGGATAGAATTTCTTTAAGAAGACCTTGATGAAATCATCCCAGGATGTGATAGAGCGGGCCGCTAAGCTGTAAAGCCATTTCTTGGTTAAGTCCTTAAGAGCAAATGGGGACAAAATTTCACAACCAATAACATCATCTACAAGGTGTGGGATTTTTATCATTAAGCATACTTTCTCAAATTCTCTTATGAAAAAGTAAGAATCTTCGGACTCTAAACCATGGAACTTAGGGAGTGTGTTGATGAACTGAGGCTTAAGCTCAAAGTTGTGTTCACCAACTGATGGAAGTTGGATGCAAGATGGAAGTGAGGTTCTAATGAGATAGAACCTATCCTGCAAAGTGTTGGTTGAGCCATAACCAATCTGGACTTGGTTCAAACTTAGGTGGTGATGTGTTTCTAGTAACCTAGATGAATTAGGTACTATTTACTAGACTTGCATACACAAACACTGTCCACAAACAAGTTCACCAATAGTCAACAAGAGAAACAACCAAGCCTACTCTAAGGTAACTTTGACCTAGACAACTCCTAACTGGTTGATTATCCACGGAGGTATAATACAGACTTTGACCACAAGCTAATTAGCCAGGTCAGGGCAAGATTGGTGAGAGGTATCCACGCAAAAGCAACGGGCCTAATCACGCCAAGCCACCAGCCTTCAAGGTTTCGTCCCTCAATCCCTATCCTTAGACACTGATTTGGCAGGAGTCAAACCCTAACACCTCCCCCCTTCAGATAATCTCTTAATGAGTTCGAGATGTTTCTAATGCCAACGTCTATCAGATTTTAACTTAGGCTTAGGCTGTGCGTGCTTGGAGATGGTTTGTGGGCTAAGGAAGGGTAATGACTTCCCCACTTTATCTTGTTTTGGGTTTTGCCTTAAGATTAATTTGCACCCTTAAGATTAATTGTGCAAAGTGTGAAAGATATAGAAAAGTAACATTCGCAAGCAAATATCACCCAAGAATGTTTCCTAAATTATATGCTATGTATACGTACCTTGTCTCCAGCTATCTTCAACAGTAATTATAAAAGAAACGTAATTAGACAAATGCCTAGATGCAAGTCTAAACATTTTTTTTAAAGCAATTGGCAATCAATCAGATTACTATTAGATTAAAAATAGGGAGTGTGAATATCAGATATAGCAGAAATAATACACAAAAATTATATGTTTGCAAAGCGATATGTCCTGCAAAAAAGAGTTTTTAGTAGTTCAAAAAAAAATTTCACGCTTTTGCGCTGCAATTTCTTGAATTCTATTTCCTACTTTCTAGAGGCAGGGGTATAGAATAGCAAGTCTTCTCCTGTAAGGCTAAAGCGCTAAATCTGATTCCTTGACGTCCCTGAAACAAGATACCAAACTTGTTAGAAAATAATTAAACCATTTTCTCCCCAGCGCCGGCACCAAAAATTGATAGCAAGTGAAAGCAGTGAGAATTATCATCTAGCTTTGGGTAACGGGTCGTGTCCACGAGGAGGAATGCGATGAAAGCTTTTTGATGTTTTTGTTTAATAAGCAAAGAATGGTGTCAGTATTTTTTTATGTTTAAAAGAGAATGGAGAGTAAGAAAGTGATTTTAAAGAAAAATTAAAAACTTAGAGAGGCTTTGAAAAAGGTGATTTTTTTTAAAAAATGTGAAGATTGTTTGGTTGTTTGTTTTAATATGAAAAAGATTTGGGCTCACTATCTTACTACTCAACGATATGTTATTCTCTTGAAATTCTTAGTACCTCAACTTGATCATAGATAAAAACTTAAGCTTGAGTTTTGAAAGTCTTAAATAAAACTAATAAGATTGTTTGAAAAAGTTTTAACTCTTTTTCTTAAGAAATGCTCTTGAACTGAATGTTAAATCATCAAGTTGTCTTTCAAGTATGAAATAAAAATAAGTTCAAATAATGTTTTTAAAGAAAATAGAAGTTTTGAAATCCAAACCCGTCCTCATGTGCCTTTAAGAACACTTTCAAAGAAGAAAGGCTTAGTTTAAGGCATACATATGATTTCATTGAGTTCTTTACATTAAAAACCATTCAAGACAAGAGGAATCGAAGAGAGATGATAGCGAGCCCAGAAAAACAAGTTTAGCTACTCATGAATAATGTAAAACCAGACATGTACTTGAAATAAGACACACCCGTAAATTGGAGAGGAAGAAAAGCTTTGAACCTTTATTGAGTCACTTCAACTTCAGATTATAATCATTCTTTTCCTCTCTCGCACTTGTATCTGGATTGAAGTACAAATAAAGAAATAGTGATACAACTTCTCAATCTACCTAACAAAGAACCTAAACTCTAAAAATAAAGAGAAAAACTTAAACTAATTTCCCGTCTATTTTTCAGTACAAAACCTGCCTTTTATAGGCAAAAATCCAGAGGAGAGAGAGTGAGGAGATAAGGGGAGCAAATGCTCCCCTTATCTTCACCATAGGTCTATGGATTCGTGACTTTGACTGCGAATTCACGGCCTGGATGGTGGAGATCTAGATGGCGTGTGATTTTGTCCCCTTTTGTCTGGCTGAATTTGCTGTTTATCTCTGATTCTGATATGATCTTCGGTGATTCTCAAGCTAACCGATTTGGATTCTTATAAAACCAAATTAACCAATTTTATTTGATGTAATCCTCCCTAATATGTGTTGATCTTCAGCTGGAATTATCCCTATCCTCCTGAATATTTATCTCCTCTTTATTAAGATTTAAATCAGAATTAAAGTGGCCTTTTGGGCTCATTTCTTTTCCATCTCCATTAACAACGGGTCTGCATATTATTAAATAAAAATGAGCCTTATTAGTAGGGTTATTAGATAATAAACATGATAATGTGACAATATATATGCAATATATGTGACAGATCACTCTTCTTTTTCCATTTCTTCTTCCTTTAGCAGAAGTGATGGAAGGGGAGGGGGCTGCTGCCTAGGCCAGCTCTGCCCAGGCAGGGCAGTGCCCAGGCAGGCTGCGCCTAGGCCAGGGCGCCTGTTCGGGAAGGAGCTCGGAGGAGGAAGGGGGGTCTTCCTAGGGCTTAGATCTAAATTTGGGGGCCTGATTTTCAACCAAGATCTAAACTTTTAGGGCACTAAAACCATAAATAGGGGAGGTAAGTTTTTAATGATTTTATCGAATAAAACAGTGTTTAGTCCTTATATTTTTATTGATTTTAGTGCTAGAAAGTAATGCAAATGTTCTCTTGATTAGGGCTGCTATTCGAGAATACGAAGTTGAGTCCTAACAAAGAGGAATTTTCAAAGAAAGGTGAGTAAACTCGAATATTTGGAGAACTTGTGTTAAGAAAAAAAAAAGAGTTGTCAAGAATCTCGAATATGAACATATTAACCATTGTTTTTGTCATGTAATTCGCTGTTTTGGTAAAAATTTTCTGATACTTAATGTTAATAATTGTATTTAAATTGATATGAAGTGGGATAATATAAATTTAAGGGAGGGGGAACTAGTTATGGTGAGAGTGTAAATGAAAGCCTATTAGAAGTGTTAAATAAGAGAAAGAATTAGTTAAGTTGTAGTGTTCTAACACTTGAGAAATTGGAACAAGAAGCTAATTTATTATTCTTATGTGATAGTGTACACCTATAGTGATAGCCACAAAGCTTGTAAACACTAAGTTGAATAAAAATTAAAATACTAGAAATAAAATTTGGAATAATGAAAACATCGGCGATGGGTTGTGAACTCTCATATAGAAGCTTGTGCGTAGATTGATGTAATTATTTTTATATGTATAAGTGATGCATGTGAATGTGTATCCTTATATTGTGCAAATAGCAAGTAGCATGATGTGAATGAAATCATATGATGTATTTGTGTAATAACATTGCTCATGCGAATGTTTTCATTTTCTATATGGAGGTAAGGGCCGGTGGGAGCCGATAGGTGAAGAAGACGGTGTTACATGTTCATGTATTCCCTGGGTTAATGTGATAGTGAAATATTATTTGATGGTACGTTATTAATAAATGGTACTTATGTTTATATGTACATGTAACTAGATTTTGATGTAAAAAGAATGAAGGAATATATATATATATATATATATATATATATATATATATATATATATATATATATATATATATATATATATATATATATATTAATATATATATATATATATATATATATATATATATATATATATATATCGAACCATGACTAATCTACCCTCATGATATGTGTAATCTTATAGCAGGTAGAGCTGAATCACCTAGAGGAGCGTGAATAGATGAGGGCTATAGAACTATGATAAATCATGTGGAATAAAAATGATTAGACAAGAAAATAAATCAAGTAGACAATCTCAAAACAAAGAAATGTATCACAAGAGTATATAATGCAATAAATGATAGAGCATTTCTAGAGCGAGCAAAAAAAAAAAATAAAGAGTGAGTAAAGTAAAGAGAAAGAGAGAAGGTAATCGCAAATACGGAGAAATGTTTCGAGATTCGTGCACTTGCTTTACGTCCCTACTTTCACCGTAATGAAGGATTTCTACTATACTTGATCCCACGAGATCACCACTCTACACATTGCCAGAAGAACGACTAGACCTGCAAGTCCTCTCACTCGATGCCACAACACCTTACAATTCATGAACCTGCAAGCTTGTTTGAGGCTGCAACCTATACATCTCTTCACAATACAAAGAATTAAATGATCATTTCTGGATCACAAAAATGGGTTCACAAAACAATCCTATAAACAAGAGGAGAGATATGTAGCTCAGAGATTGTAATGAGTGAAGCTTTGGAAATAAGAGGAGTGAAGAAAAAAGTTTGTGAAAACTTGTATGGAATTTGGCTCAAAAAAATCTTTTGAAAATTTTCTCTTGAAAAATATTTGAAAATCTTTGTATATGTCTTAATGATTGTTATTTAGGGTTTTTTCTGATGCCCCCTTATTTATAGAGGCTCAAAACAGAGGGGGAAAAAACCCAAAATAGTTGTTGGGGATTAACCTATAAAAGACAAATCCAAATTATTGCCATTTGGGTAAAACCCGACTCTAATCAGTCTGTCGGTCAACCGCCAACTGTCAAATTTCTGACCGTTGGGATAGCGATCTACCAGGTGGTCAACCAAAATATCCAAACAGAAAGCAAAAGCTTTCAATGGCCGATCGGTCGGTCGACTGATGTGCACAAGTTCTTTTATGTAAGTTAGTGGAAAATCAGTCGACCGTTCGGTCGACCGACAGAGCAAACCAGCTCTGCTGGTCGGTCGACCAGTCCAAGGCCAAAATCATAAAACTGAAATTATTTTGAAATACTTTGATTTTCTATCATAATACTTTGACATATATATGCAAAACGTAGTTCATGGTAATATTTGAAGTCTAGATGTTTGTGATCATAGATCATCACAAAACATTAAATGTAGAATTTATATCTTGCAAAAATAAAATTTCTTTAAAAAAATTGCTTTAAGAGAAGAAAAAGGGAATTTTTTTGAAAATATTCTAAACTTATTGAAATTCTCTTCAAACTTACAGAAAATATATTGTGTGTGTGTGTGAATCTCATGAACTATCAAAAATACTAATCTTGGTTTTGACAATACTAAGATCTTACATGAAAAATACAAGAGAAATACTTTTCTTTGAAAGCTTCATCTTGCAACTTGAATCTTTTGAACTCGACTTCTATCACGAGTCCCATGTTTAATCTTTGGTGCTTGGGCTCTTGGATCATAATCTTAAGACTTCAAAACTTGTGAGTCTTTACAGAAAAGCCAAAAGCGTGACTGAAACCATCTATGTTTTCTGAAACTTATATAGATGAAATTATTAGTATAAATAATTACATGGGAACAATCTTCCCTTTCTTTATGATGACAAAATACATAGAGTTATTTTAAATAAACTTGGAAGAAGCTTCAAGTGAAACTCTCCCTAAACACATGCATATAAGAAATGCAACATTTAATCTCAATGCATCAATATAAAGCATAGTAATAGGATAGTCAAGATATAAGTTCAATGCAATTCATTTATTCACATAAGGATACAGACATTAAAAAATATGTATAAATATTTACCTCCATCCATCCAAACCAACATCCTCCAAATTATAAGGTTGATGAATGGTCATAAGAAGAACATTCAGTAAAAAATGTATACCACCATCTAAAATTACCCACATATTCCAAGAACACAAATCATCATGAGAAATATTTAAGTCATATCATAATTCAAACTCACTGCAAACCATCATAACCATAGAGTATCAAACGTATCAAACCAACACCATGTGCCACAAAATTATTACAATATCCATAAAGAGTCTCAACAAAATAATAAATAAAAGCTAAGCATATAAAATTATAAAATAACTAGCATCCCTTCATCATCTTCTTCTCCCCTTTTTGGCAGTATAAAAAAGGAGCTTAAATTTCTTCCTCGTCAAAGAAGCTCATGTCGAGCTAAAAATGAGGATATAAAGGAGGATCAACCACCGGACGATATACATTTGACGGATTAGATAGAGCAATCCATGGATCAAATAGAGAACCCGTAGCAGGAAGAGGCTGACAATAACCATCTGGAGCAGGAATGGGCCACTCATTCCTGAAGAACCCAACATCGCTCCTCTGAAAATATTGGATCAAGAGCGGACATAAGAGATATCATTTTGATACTCCTTTCGAAGATTTTCCTGCTTTGCCAAAATCTTCTCAGTGGCAGAAGTGAATTTCAGAGATAAATACTGAATCTGGTCATAAGAGTAGCAATGGATCTGCTGTAGAAGAGGAGCCAGATACAAATGGTTCTTGAGGCTAAATTGAAGGGGGTTGATCATAAGCACGAGTGTCTGCTTGCATCCTCTTAAGAAGTGTGTGATCAGCATCCACAGAGGGAGCAATGGTTTTCTTTCAAAAAGATCAATCTTGGGATGCATAAACAAATGAGTAAGGATCATCCTGTAAGGGAGATTTCTACACGGGATCAAGAGGTGTCTAAAAAGCATAAAATCGATGATGAATTTAGGTACATTGACTCTAATTCTTTTAAGAAGGCAATAGATCAGGAGTGGAGCACAACCCCAAATATGACTATACTCTCCTGATTTTGGGAGAAGATCATGGACAACAATCTTTGCAAGGACTTGGGCAGGAAGTGCATAGTACTTCACCTCCTCATTCTTTACAAGAGTCCAATTCTTATTATCATGCAAGAGATGAGAAGCGGTGAGAGCAGTCTCATCGTTGGGGTACTCAAAATTATGAAGATCAAGATTAAAAATATCTACACCCTCAGAAGACAATTGAAAAATTCGAGCGAATCTTTCAAAAGTGATGTTGATGTCTGCATTCTTCAAAAAAAATTTGATTTGATTATCATAAAAAGCAAGATTGGAATAGAAATATTGGACTGGCTCGGATAGACTTGTTCTTTAATAATAACAAAATATTCTAAAGAACTAGGTCTCAAAATAAGAGTAAGATTTAGGTGTTCAAAATCAGCTAGCACAATAGAACGACCTGATATAACATGTTTGTTACAGATCATAGAGTGTTTAAACATAGCATTGTCTGAAACAAACATATTCTTAGGTCTAGAAGATGATTCAGGTTGTTTAGATTTCTCAGTTCTCTGGTGTTTGGAAGGCATATTGAAAAAGAGCAGATTTGAACTGAATAATCAGAGAAGTTTTTAGAGATAACAGTAGAAGACTAGGATGAAATTGAGAGAAATTACTCAGTGAAAATTAGAAAATTCTCCTCCAAACAACAGTAGATGTGGTGCACATGTGATTTTCAAGAAATTTTGGGAAGAGATTAAGAGGGTTGAAAGAATTTAGAAGAGATAGAGAGTGGGTAAAGGGAAAAGAAAAAAGATAGCAATAGGAAAAAGAGAGAAGTGGGATGAAACTAAGGTTTTAAAACCAACAAATAACAGCATTTATTGAGTTTCAGTCAACCGGTCAGTCGACCGGAAAACCCGAGACCACTGTAAAACAAATCATCCAATATCGATCGACTGGGCTGTCTATCGATAAAAATCGAGGGCACTGTAAAATAGTTTTTACAAACATCGGTCCAACCATGCGGTCTACTGATCAAAACAGTTAGTCTTTCGGACTCATTCGGTCGACCAGTCGGTCGATCGTGATGCCCAAAATACAAAAAAATTAACATTTTGAAATAACTAAGTTCTAAAATCCTAAATAAAAATAAATCATGTAGATAAAATCATCTTGTGCAAGATATAGTCTAAGAGAAAATCATACAACTTTTTTTTCATTTATATTATAAATACACTAAAAATCATGAAAATTTACATAAATAATTTAATTCATAGATAAACAAATTTAAACAAGAATGAAGCCGGATTCTCTTGACAGGCTCTGAACTTCTCCTCATCATTTCTCTAGATAATGAGTCAAGGTGCGCATTGCTTTCTTGTTTTATTAGGCTTAAAATTATAAAATATTATAAATATTTTCAAAATTTTGTTTATATAACATAAAAGTGTGTGTGATATGAAATTAGGCATGACAAACACAAGTGGAGTTTATGCTATCAACATGTATGTATTTCATATAAACAATCATAATACCAATAGAAATTTAATATTATACTAAGTACAATTAAAACTTGCTAATTCATGGAAAAAATCATATAAATCATTTTTGACAGTTACACATGCATGAAATAGGTCAAACAACTCACTAATATTAAACAAATGTAACATGCATTGAGTTCTAGACTATTTAACATCATCATGTAACTAAAAAAATTCTTAAACAAAGTGGAGATGTTACCGATACATACTAAGCAATCTCCAAAGAGGTGGTGTTCTCTCATCTAGCTTCTTTGATAGCGATGTATTAAATTCATTGGTCAGTCAAGTTCCAATGCATCCACCAGTAAGGCAACGTCTCCCCCTGTATCTTGGAGAAGGACAAACCTACATCAATTAAATTTGGTGCGTGCTTTGGTACTTTCTCGAACCTAAACATTTTTATTTTTTACATTTAACTTAGCATAACAAAATTGACTAAATGGCCATTATGGTCATAATGTATACATGCGTACACTTGTCATAAATATATGCATGAGTGTATTGTGCGTTGCGATCATGCTTGGTGTGTGCTTGTGAAGTGTGTTTCCCTTGAGTTTTTCTCCTTGGAAACATAGCATCTAACTTCTTCATATTAAAAGTACAAATCTTTAAAGTAGAATCTAAATCCTTCATTCAATTTTTCAAAGATTGAAACTCATTTTTATTAAAACTCATTTTGGGCTTTTCCCTGGCAAATACGTTTGTGATTATCAAAATCATATTTAGTCTTTTGAAAACACACATAAAGTTCTTCTTTATCTTTCAAAATAATTTCAAGTTTATTTTTCAAAAGTTCATTTTTTCTCAATTTTTTATTTTGAAAATTAGATAGCTCATATCGATTTTATAGTTCTTCAAAAAAATGAGCTAATTCATCAATTGTGACTTCATCATCATGAAAAGAGGGTTCAAAAGTTACCTTTTTTGATCCCTCTCTGTTTGCTATGAAGCAAATATTGGTAATGTCCATCTCTTCTTCTTCGGACTCCGTTTTTGAGTTATCCCATGTCGCCACTATTGCTTTCTTTTTCTTATGTAACTTCTTTGATGTGGTCATTTTGAGTGAGGGGAAATCCACTATGAGATGTCCCATTTTCTTGCAATGAAAGCAAGAACCCATTTCCTCCTTTTTCTTTCAAACTTTTCTTGTGATCTAGTTCTTCAGTAGTTGCTTTGCCTTACCCTTATATATAACATCATTCCTACCTTCCCGTGACACCCCATTTCTGGAATATGTTTAGATACGTATTCAGATTTTTTGATCATATTGTTTGATTTATTTTCTATATTTATTTTTTGTTTTATGAGTATATATGTAATTTTTTAAAATGGATTCTAATTTGTGGACTCGGAGTCAGCCCTAATCTGAATCGGAATCCAATCCTAGTGTATTGCTTGACTTGATCTTTTTGATAGTCATATTTGATCAGTTTTAGTTTCAAACATCATTTTTTAATATTTTAGATTTTTCATGATTTTCTGAAATTTTACCGAATTAAATTGTAAAATCTTCAAAATCGTTATTGACATCACTGGTCGATTCCAGGATTTTAATTTATGAATAAAATTGAATTTCTAAATTTACTTTTATATTATTTCTTATAATCACATTTTCTATTTTAATGAATTTGGGAGATTTTTCTGAATTTATCGAAACTTGACCTGATTTGGTGCCCGCCGATATCGCCGGTTGATTCCAGAATTTTTAATTTGAAAATAGAATTTTATTTCTGAAAACTGATTTTATATTGTACCTCAGGATGAATTGTACCTTAGGATGATATGTTCTATCACCAAGTATTTTTGAGAATTTTCTAGAATAATCGATATTTTTGATATTAAAATAATATTATTTATTTTGAAATCTTCCCTTCTTTCTTTCTATTCTTTATCTTTTCTTCCCCCCATCACCACTTTCCACCCCATGTGGGGGCCTACCCCGATCAAATCCCCATCACCTCCCTCTTTTCCCTTTCTCTTTCATTTTTCCTTTCTTTTCGTTTCTTTTATTTCTCTTCCTCTCTCCTTCTCTCCCCCTTCTCCTTCTTTTCTTAGCGACGACTGCTGCCGCCCTTAGACCAGCGCCGCCATGATGACGTCCCCTCCGATGACCCCAGCACCATCGACCAACCCCCGCCGGTGGATCCCCTCCTTCCTCCTATCTCTTTTCTTTTTGTCTCTCTTCTCTCCTCCCTTTTCCTCTCTTTCCCAGATCTGACTGTTGCCCAGCACCGCCCGAACCGACCACCTCCCCTAGCTCCGGCGACATCTCCCTTCTTCTTCTTCCTCCTTTCCCTCCTCTTTTTTTCTTTCCTTCTTTTCTTCCCCTCTTTTCTTCTCTCTCTTCTCTCTATCTCTTCCTCACCTTCTCTTTCACTATCTAATTTTGGGTCACTAATGGCTAGACCCGCCGCCGCCTACCCCTGACTGGCCACCACCTCCTCTCCCCTCTCTCTGGATCCTCTTTTCATTTTCTCTTTTCTCTCTTTTTTTCTTCTCTCTCTATTGTGATCGCTGGCGGCTACCACCGTCGCTAACTACCACTAGTCGGCCTTGGCTGGTCGGCTTCTCTCTTCCCTATTTCTTTCTCTTATCTCTCTCTTTCTCTCTCCTAAAATTTCTTTTTTTAGCTCTCTTTTTTCTCTCTAGCTCTCTCTAGATCTTTTTCTATCTCTAACTTTTATCTCTAGCTCTTTCTTTCTCTAAAAATATCTCTCCCGTGGTGATGGTTGATGTGCAGTGTGCACGTGTTTTGAAGTTCAGGGATTTTTGACATTTTTTTTGAAAAGATTTAGGTGAGTGTTCTCGTGTTATTTGGGTACTCCACTTTGATAGGCATTTGTATTTTTAATGTAATTGGGACTGTTAAATTGTATATGTGGACACGTGTAAACGTATTGGTCTAGTGTAATTGTATTGGTGTGAGTATGTGCATGTATACTATTGACACGTGTATTTGTATACCTATGACGAATGCTTTATTTCAGCTTTATACCATGTGTGACCAACCCTTTGTGGTCGTTTAGCCTCTGGGCTCTACATTTAGCATCCAGGCTTCACCACTCCATGGTAGTCTAGTTATTATCATGTTTATATGTGTGCTCGTGTGGTACTAACATTTCGTGCAGGTACCTACTCGGCCTCCGGGCCAACCTATTCCCGAACTACCCAATAGGAATTGGCCTTCCATGCTTTGGGTTTCATGGTAATTAGGAGTGCGTTTAGACCGTCAGGTCTTTTAGCTCCGCCTGGTAGACAAGCCTAGCGCTCTACACTCTATCTCTAACTCCGTTTGAGTGTACTTACATCATGAGTGATAGCTGTACGTTATCATGGCTTCGTCGCGAGCGGTAACTACGCCGAGCGTGATAGCGTCTAACACTATACGCTAGCATCGCTCTACCTTGCTTAGCTCCACTTGATTATTCGCTTATCTGCTTACTGGCTCTATTCCTGTCTTGCTCAACCTTCGGCCTCACTACTCTACTGATAGCTTAGTTATTACCTATTATATGGGTGTGTTTGATACTAACACTTTTGCAGGTACTTACTCGGCCTTTTGGCCCCTTAGCCCTTTAGGCTATCACGCACTTCCTCGAAAGAGGGAGTGTGTTCAGACCATCAGGTCGTTTAGCGATGCCTGGTAGGCGGACCTAGCGCTCAGTGCTTTGTCGCTAACTCTGTTCGAGTGTAGTTACACCGTAAGCGTGGCTTCACCTTGTGCGGTACTATAATATTCATACGCTCGCTCCGTCATGTATGTTTAGCTGTTCCGCAAGCAGAAACGAAGCCGAGTGTGATGGCGTCTAGTACTGTATGTTAGCTTCGTTTCAGCTTTGCTTAGCTCCGCTTGGATGTCCACTCACTTGCTTGCCTACTTATCTGCTTGATAATGTGATTATTTTTCTTTTCTTGATGGTTGTGAAGAGTTTGAAATTTGTATTTATACTATTTTTCAAAACTATACCATTTTTCCTATATTCGTACTGATCCCTTGTATCAATACTATTTTTCTCTATTCGTACCGATCCCTTGTATCGTACTATTTTTTTGTATTAGGATATACAATATTGATATCCACTCTGCTATTACGTGACACCTAACTCCTGTATACTATCACCCTATACCTTTTTGATATTACTTATCACCTACCACATTATATTTTACCACTTGACTTGTGATTATCATATTCGAGAATCATGTCCTGCTATCTTGTGTTATATACAGTGACCTGTATCTTTAATACTTTTGTACTCCTGTTACTCTTGTAACTTTTAAACCTATCCTGCTCCTACTATTCCCGTAATATGATAATTGCATAATAATAAACTATAAAAAGAACAATATACGTCGGGTAAGGGGAAAATATGTTGGATTTCAAGTGGTGAATATGTTTACAGTTGTATTAGTTATGCTTTGTAACTCAAACTTCTGGATCTACCTAAGGGCCTCCAGTGTCCGAGGGAGCACTAGCTCCCTACCCTGTTATATTCCTAAATGGGCCTACAATAAGACCCTCCTCCTATTTGCCTAGTGGCAGGTCTGGGCCAGCACCGGAACATCCTAGGTCGTGGTCCCGAGTATATACAGGACCCATTTGTAAACATAACCTATTGGTCTCATAATCAGTTTCTAATATCAACCTCGACTTACTCATATATGGATGCATGTGGGATGAAACGTACGCTAGTACACATACTTGGATATATGGGTAGGACGAGTAATAATAGTAATAAGATGCTAATTAATAATTCATTGTATTATTTTGCAATTCAGTTGTATATATTTAGATTATGATAACGTGAGGTATGTGATATACAGACGAGGATTTCCTTGCTTGGATTATTCCTTCGACGTGCTTATCTCATGAAATCGTAATCTTGATTGTACTGTTGGTTTTGTTATATTTGCTTTAATCAGATTTTTAGTTTTATTATTAATATTATTATTATATATATATTTATATCCTGATTTTTAGAAAGTTTGAAGTAAAGCACATAAGATGGTTGGAAGAGTTTAATCTTTTCTTCGAGAAATCATTAGAATTTGAATATTAAATCATCAAGCGCGAAGAAGCAAGAATGAAATAAAAACAATTCAAGAGATGTTCATGAAAGAAATGAGAGTTTAACAATCCAAACCCATCCTCATGTGCCTTCAAGAACACTTTCAAAAAGAACGGCTTTTAAGGAAGGCATGCATATGATTCATTGGGTCTTTTTTTCTTTAAAACTAGAAGAGAAGAAGAACTATAGAGAGTTACAATAGCGAGCCCAGAAAACTGTTTAGTTACTCATGGAAAACAACGAAGAAAGCAAATAAACAATACAAACCATACCGCAATACGAGTGGAAGGAAAAGTGTCTCGATTCTTGTATTGATGTCACCTCAATCTTCAAGTACAAGCACTCAATTCCTCTCTCTCACAAGTTTTGATACTGGACTACAAATTAAAAAATAAGATTACAACTTTTGTCCTAGCTAATAAAGAGCCTAAATCTTAAGAAAATAAACACAAATTCTAATCCTAGTTCTTCGCTCCTTTTTCTTTGCTGAAACCAGTATTTATAGGCAAAACCTAAAGGAGAGGATCCCGGGAAAATTGGGGGAGCAAACGCTCCCCCAACAAACTTCACTTGGCCGCGAAAATGCGGCTAGGTCCGCGACGCGGCCCTGGTGTGGCCAGGTGGCCATACCCAAAGGGGGGAATCTCCTGGTTTGGTGTTTAGTCCGTATCTTCTGCTGGTTTTCTTGTTTCTGCTCCAAACGTTGACGAAACAGCCTTTGATTGTATGGCTTCAACTGCTTGATTCAGGGAGGATTCTTCTCAACCTCTTGATATGCTAAGATTTTGTCTTGATTCCTTCATTTCGAATTTATTCTGAATTAAATCAGAATTTGGTGGGCTTTTGGATTGTTTCTCTTTTCTTTCTTTTATCACTTGGGCCTACATTTAACAAAGAAAAGAAGACTTATTAATAGGCTTTATTAGCTAAAAAGTATGGTAAGGTGACAATGTAAATGCAATATATGTGACTAATCACACCCCCTCTAGTCGGCTGAGATTTAACGGGAGACTTCGTCTCTGTTGCCAATGTATCTTTCCTTTTTAATTGAAAAGATACTTCTGGCGTGTACCTCGTCGTCTTTTCGGGTCTGGGTCTATTCTCTTCTGCCCTAGCCCTAGTGATAATCTCTTCTGCCTATTTACCTTGCTAGGCCAATTGCTTTCAGGTGCAGCTTTCAGCAACTCTTATCTGGCTAGGAGTGAAGTTAGCAAATTGTGACGACATGTTTCCACCATGGTAGCATGGTGATTGATGGTTAACCTGCACACAAGAATACAGAATTTTAGAACTTTAAATTAGAAAGTGCAAGTACTCAATACTACTGCTATAGCAAGTGGCTATGCGGGTCGTGATCCACAAAGAAGGACCGGCGATGGAAGCTTTTTTAGTAAGTTCTCTTTTATGCTACAATCAATGGTTAAAATTCTTCTTTTAGTTCTTAAAAAGAAAAGAAAAATAAATTACAATGAAGTTAGGAAGAAAGTGATAGATTGGGAAGATGGAGAAACTAGAAATAGATATGTACAAAGAAATTGAAAAAGAGTGATAAAAGAAGTGGTAGATTGTGGTGTTCTAAACTAAAGAATTAAAAGAAAAGAAACTAAAAGTTACTTACTTCCTTTGACCAAATACTTACCTTGAATCTGTGGCAATGATGTTACCTTGAAGTGAGGCAATTAGCGCATAGCCCATAAGAGTTGATTCCCGTCTCTTTCACATTATATCATCAAGATGACGCAAGTATGAAGTGATACAGAATGAGACTAAAAATCCATCGTCATGAGCTAATTGGTGGCACTCGCAAGGGTAAGGCTCTTTCGATGCTATAAGACTCACTTGGATAGAAATTGATACCAAAAGAAAAAAGTAGAAAGGAAGAAGAAGAACACAAAAAATAAAGAAGAACTTACAAATGCAACTATAGATTCAATTTTGTGTAACAATAAGAGAAAAGAAGAACAACTTACACCGGTGTCACTCTCAGTACAAGCTTCACTCTCGTTCTCCTATGAAACTCTGATCTCTTCTGAATTACATAAATAAAATTGAAAATTATATAAAAAGAAAAATAAAACCTGAAAAGAAGAAAAACTGACCTAAAGTCTATCTCTGCATGATCGCTCCTTGTGATCTCTAAAAATCTCAGTATTTATAAGCAAAACCCAACAGAGGAGAGCGTACGAAGATAGGGGGAGCAAACGCTCCCCCAATAGAGTTAACCAAGCAGTGAAAATGCGACTTTGGCCGCGAAAACGTGGCCAAGGTATGGCTAGGTGGCCACACCCGGGAGGCACACGATCTCCTGCCAGATTTGCTATTTTGGGTCCTAGATTTGACGAAACCTCCTTTGATTTTTGGCTTTAACCAATTGATTTATAGAGATTTGCATTAACTGATTTTCAACCAATCTGATTTGCCTTGATCTTCCCTGATTTTCTGATTTCGAATTATTTTTGAATTAAATCAGAATTTTGATGGGCTTTTGGGCTCATTTCTCTTCGTTTCTTTAAGCAATGAGCGTGCATATAAATTAGAAAACATTTAGGCTTAAAAGCAGAGTTTATTATATAATAAGTATGAGAATATGATAATAATTATGTAATATCAGTGATCGATCACACCCTCATCGTATCTTTTGCTCGTCCTCGAGCAAAACAACAAAACTAAACCAAAAATTATTAGACCACTTTCGCAGGTCACGCGATTGCACTGAGCATGTGCAACAAGCCGTTAAACCTCTAGGTTTCCCTAGAGGACGAGTTTTATCTCGTGAGGGTTTTCAGTGGATTACACCAACAAAATCCATAAAGAAAGAAAAATAAAGTGTTAGTATTTTCGAAAACACATTTTGAAAGAGAAAATATTTGAAATATTATTGTAAATATTAAGTATCTATAAGTTATAAGAAAATCGATTTTTTCATTCCTAAACTTAGTCTCTAATCAAAAATTTGTTATCAATCAAAATAAGGAGTCAAATTGTACTTATTATCTAGTTTATTACTTTATCCTAAGCCATATGCACCTTCATGACCGTGAAAATTTTGACTATGGGTTCTTTAACTCTAACTCTTATTTATTTATTTATTTATTTATTTTTTGGTGGTATTATTCCTTAGTTCTATTAGGCTTTCTAATTTATTCATGTAACGAGCCTTTAATCGGTGACTCCCAAACCAAATGACCTTAGGGTACTGGGTAAGAAAATACCCCAAGGACTTAATGACTTGAGCAAATAAGGTCACAAAACTAAGGATTTTATTATATAAACTGCTTTTAGGCGTGCATACTTATGCTTTATGAGACACAAATTCCCAGCTTAATCAGAGAATTTATACATACATATATATATATATATATATATATATATATATATATATATATATATATATCTATATATACATACATATATATATATCTTTTTTTTTTTTAAACTTATCTAATCATCTTTTGCATAAATACCAAGGCTTGCTTAGAGCAAAGCACCTAACTAATCAATAATTAGATTTGTTTATTTTTCATAAGTGTGTGTATATATATATATATATTTATAAGGCATAAGAGTCTTTATTTTTGAGCCCTAAGTGTGTAAGTGTATAAAATGCGCATATTTCATTAAGGAAAAGATCAAGACTAAATTACTTTGACAAATTATCTTCCTAACCCTAAAAATCAAACAAATAATCTTATTTTGATCAAGTATAAGAAATCTTAATTTTGATTTTCCTATTCCTTAAAATTGACTTAATTTCTTACAAAAAATATGTTAAATTATTTCTATTTTCAAAATGTTTTTAAAAGTAAAGAAAATGTTAATTTTTTCCTTTTCTTCTAATGAAAAAGAAAACCTAAGTTATTTAGAACCCTCCCCCCACACCTATCTAATGCATTATCCTCAAATGTATGAATTAATGCATAGATGCATGAAAAAGAAGAAAGGGAGGGAAAATATTGCCTTAAGGTGGTGGTTCCGATGGTGGTCTAATTGGTCCACGAAATGCGGCCCAATCGAATTTGGGTGGAGTTTAGAGGAACCCACCAGAAATCTCTCTAATATAACCCACTAAAATGATGTATATATGAATGATTTTTATTAAAAATTTTACCCCATCTAATTTTCAAATTTCACAAATAATTTCGGAGTCAATTTTATCAGCACCCTTGTCCCAAAATGGAGTGTGAAAAGATGGAATTATTGACTTGGATTTAGAAAGTACGGGAACTAATACCGACTTAGGAAAGTGACTTAAGTCACATAAAGGTTCAGGAGTCGAGATTGGTTCAGGAAGTGGGTCCAATTAAGAGTTGAAACTTAAGTCCACATTCATTTTTCAATAACGGAATGTGACTTAACATTGGTGATTCAAGTTCAAGAATGATAGGTGTGGGAATCAAAACTGACTCTAAAATATTATTTAAGTTGGGTAACAAAACAGGAGTCAATATTGATTTAGGAATTTGAACTGGATCACAAAGTTGAGAATCTAGGTCACATTTTTTATTGAGTTCAATTTCATAAAAATGAGAACTTACCAATTTGTCAATAGGACTTTCAAAAGTATGAAATTGATCAAGTTCAATATGATGATCATAAAAGATTGACGATTCAATTTCATGATGAATTGGCACAGGATCCAATGTTGACTGGAAAAAAGATTGAAATCAGGTGAAGAAACCGGAGTCATTATTAAATCAGGAAGTAGAATTGAATCACCAAGTTGAGGTTCAGGATCATATTCATTTTCAAGTTCAATTTCAGCAAAAGGATAACTTGCCAAAATGTAAATGTAGTTTACAAAATTTAGAGTTTGGGCAAGTTTAAATGGGTGTCCAGAAATTGAATCTTGTTTTTCAAAACAACATGATTCTTCGGCTCTAAAGAATGGTTAGCGAGATTCGGAATGGTCAAACGGTAAGAATGGAGAGTTTGGACTATTATATCTATGTCATGATTACGAGCGATTTGAGCCTCAGTCATGGCTTCAAGCAGCTTTTCATAGTCGATTGGTTCATCGTTTTATTGTGATTGGACTTGAAAAGATGAAGTTTTGTTCTGGAATTTGTGGTAAAATTGTGAGTCCGTCAAATTTTGTTATTGTTGCTTGGACTCACGCATACTCATTTTCAAGATTGATGGTTTCTATTTTGAACTGGTGGAACAGAGTATGAATCTTGGAAATATTGTGGACAAGATAGATAAGGAGGACAAGTTGGTTGAAAATTGAACTCGGGGGAAGTGAATCCCCATTGACTCTGTGAAGAGTTGAAATTATTTTAGAAATTATGGTCATAAGATTAGGGGCATGGGTTATATTGATTCGGATAAGACCAATCTGGCACACTAGGTTGGTTAAAGTTATGGTATGTCAGGTTGGTCATATCTGAAAAAGAGATCGGGGTGTAATATGGACTACCATTAAAATTAAAAAAATTATTGTTATATGCCATATCACACAGGAAATGTCAAATACAAACAAAGAAAAACAAACAAATAAGCAAACAAATTAAAAGAAAAAAATCTAACCTAAATTAGGGTAAACCTTAAACCTAGACGACTCCTAACTAGTTAGACTGTCCATGGGGGATATATTGCTGAATCTGAACACAAGTTAATCGGCCAGGTAGTGGCAAGATTGGTGGGAGGTATCTGTGCTTAAAGCAATAGGCCTAATTATGCCAAACCACCAGCCTTCAGGGTTTCACCCCTCAATCCCCAACCTTAATCACCGATTTGGCAAGAGTCAGATTCAAAACAACTTCCCCCTTAGGCCAGTCTCCTATTTGAGTCCGAGATGCCCCTAGGGCCAATGTCTACTTAGTTTTAATTAGGCTTGGGTTAGTGAGTGAGGAGCTTGTTTGTGGGTTAAGGAAGGGTAATGACTTCCCCACCTTATCTTATTTATAAGACAAGTCCTTAAATCAATTTAGTGCAGTGTACAAGTATATAGAAAAAAAAAGTAACACTCAAGCAATATTTCATACAAGAATGAACCATATACTAAATGCTATGCACACATACCTTGGCTACAGTGCTCTTTAGCAGTAAATAGAAAATGTAATGAAATAGACACGTGCCTAAATATAAAGTCTAAATCATTTTTAGCATTTATAATCAGCCTTTTACTATTGTGTTAGAAATATATGTATAGTGAGTCAAATAAGGAAATAGATACTTACAGATAGTAAACTTTGCAATTCAGCCAACCTGCAGAAAATACAGGTTAGTAGTTCACTTAGATTGCCACTGGAATGTAGCAAATCTGAGGGCTTATGAACTTTGCTTTCTTGAGCAGTGTCCACTGCAGCAAAAAATCCTTGTTATCAAACACGTACACCAAGAGCAATGAAGAAAGTTAACTAAAAATATAAATCTAAAAAAAGAATAACTTACCGTCCCTCCCCAGCAACGGCGCCAAAATTTGATTAAGCTTGAACCTGCACATAAGAATACATAATTTCAGAACTTTAAAATAGAAAGTGCAAGTACTCAATACTATCATTATAGCAAGTGGCTATGCGGGTCGTGATCCATAAGGAGGGACTAGCGATGGAAGCTTTTTTAGTAAGTTCTCTTTTATGCTACAATCAATGATTAAAATTCTTCTTTTAGTTCTTAAAAAAAAAAGAAAATAAATATCAATGAAGTTAGGAAGAAAGTGGTAGATTGGGAAGAGGGAGAAACTAGAAATAGATATGTACAAAGAAATTGAAAAAGAGTGATAAAAGAAGTGGTAGATTGTGGTGTTCTAAACTAAAGAATTAAAAGAAAAGAAACTAAAAGTTACTTACCTCCTTTGGACAAATACTTACCTTGAATCTGTGGCAATGATGTTACCTAGAAGTGCGGCGATCAGCGCATAGCCCATAAGAGTTGATTCCCGTCTCTTCTACATTATATCATCAAGACGATGCAAGTATGAAGTGATACAGAATGAGACTAAAAATCCATCGTCATGAGCTATCGGTGGCACTCGCAAGGGCAAGACTCTTTCGATGCTATAAGACTTACTTGGATAGCAATTGCTACCAAAAGAAGAAAAGTAGAAAGAAAGAAGAATAGCACAAAAAATAAAGAAGAACTTACAAATGTAACTATAGATTCAATCTTGTAACAATAAGAGAAAAGAAGAACAACTTACACCAGTATCACTCTCAGTATAAGCTTCACTCTCATTCTCGTATGGAACTCTGATCTCTTGTGAATTACATAAATAAAACTGAAAATTACATAAAAAATAAAAACCTACACTAAAAAGAAGGAAAAACTGCCTAAATCTATCTTTACATGATCGCTCCCTGTGGTCTCTGAAAATCCCAGTATTTATAGGCAAAATCCAACAGAGGAGAGCGTACGAAGATAGGGAGAGCAAATGCTCCCCCAATAGAGTCAACCAAGCCGCGAAAATGTGACTTTGGCCACGTTTTCGAGGCTAGGGTATGGCCAGGTGGCCACACCGGGAGGCACATGTCCTTGGTTTAGAGATTTGCTTTAACTGGTTTTTAACTGATCTGATTTGCCCTGATCTTCCCTAATTTTCTGATTTCGAATTATTTCAGAATTAAATCAGATCTTTGATGGGCTTTTGGGCTCGTTTCTCTTCGTTTCCTTAAGTAATGGGCCTGCATATAAATTAGAAAATATTTAGGATTAAAAGCAGAGTTTATTATATAATAAGTATGAGAATATGATAATAATTATGCAATATCAGCGACCGATCACGTGGGTCATATCGCTAGGACATTAGAATGCCATATTCTGAAATCTCTTCAGAAATACTTTGACTGACTCTCCCTTTCATTGCTTTGTTGCCTGGAGAGTTGGCATGATAACCTCTGAGTCATCTTCAAAGAAGCGTGTAAGGAAAAGCTTCTCCAAATCACCCCAGTTTTCGATGGAGTCTTCGGGAAGTTTCATGAACCATTCAAAGGCGAGTCCCTTTAGAGTGCTGATGAGCAAACATGCCAGGATGGCATCATTTGCTACTACATTCCCTGTCTGAGACTTGAAGTAATAGATATGTTGGTTCAGTAACCCTTTGCCGTCAAAGGTCTGTAGGGTCGGAGCTTTAAATTTAGGAGGATATGGGATAAGATCCCATTCTGTCGGGTATGGCCGGACCACTCCTGCTTCTTGGAGGCCTTTCCGATTGATTGAGTTGGAACCTGCACAAAAATACAAAATTTCAGAACTTTTAAAATAGAGATGTGCAAGTGCTCAATTCTACCGCTATAGCAAGTGGCTATGATGGTCGTGATCCACAAGGAGGGACTAGCGATGGAAGCTTTTTTAGCAAGTACTCTTTAAGATATAAAGTTTGGTTAAAGCTCTTCTTTAGTTCTTGTAAAGAAAAAGGAAAATTGAGTTAAAGTTAAATTAGGAGGAAGATGGTAGATTAAGAAGGTGGAGAAAAACAGAAAATAGACATATACAAAGAAATTGAAACGAGTGATGAAAGAGTTGGGTGTTGTTAGTGTTGGTGATCTAAACTAAAAAAATAAAAGAAAAGAATAAAAGATTAAAGAAATACTTACCTCCTCTGGTTGATGACTTACATGGAACCCTTACAAGTTCTACCTTACTTCAGAGGCATTCAACGCATAAAACATAAGATCGAGCTCAGTCCCCATTCGCATTACATCATTAAGACGAACAAGAATGAAATGATATGGAATCTTGAAGAGGAGAACATCATCTGTAATATCGTTGGCACTCACACTAACATGGCTATACTGATGCTTCTAGATTCACTTGAATGCTCATCATAACCAAAAGAGGAAAAGTAGAAAGAAGAAGAAAATAAAAGTAAAGACAAACATAAAAAAATTACCTTTTATTGCTTGCAGAAACGATAGAAGAAAGGAGAGGTATATCGGTATCACTCTCAACATAAGCCTCTCTCTCTTACTTATATGAATCTTCGTCTAAAATATACTTACAAAGAAATAAAAGTTACATGAAAAGATAAACAAAACCTACACTACAAAGAATGGAAATGTGGACTAAATTCTATCTCTGCATGGTCCTCCCTTTTGCCTTTGAGATTGCAGGTATTTATAGAAGAAATGCAGAGGTTAGAAGAGTATGAAGATAGGGAAAGCAGACTATTTCTGAATTTGAATCCTTCCCTTATCTCCAAACTTGATTTGATGTGAATATTCAGTTCTAATCTGCAGTTTTTTGATGTGTTGATTACTAAATATCACTTATCAAATGATAGAATTAGAAATAGTAATCAACATAAGAGTTGTAGCCCTGTAAGTCTACTTTTTGAATCATCTTGAATCATCAGATTTAATATTCGGTAGCGAAAGTTATGATTCAAATACTAAAATATATCCAGTCAGAATCTGAGTCAAACTTGCTTCATCTCATCCGTTGATCTTCTCTCTATCTATTTATCTCTCTGTATTTGATATTATCCTCGGTTGATCTTTATCTAACCAAAATATATTTATAGAAATCTGAATTTTATCGGTTTTCATTTAGTGTTATCTTTCTGATTTGCTCTGATCTTCAGCTGAACATTTGGCCCAATCCTTAATTTGTTCTAACTAGATCTGGGATCATCCTCAGCTAACCAAATAGATCCACTTAAATCTGATTTTAACTGGTATTTATTGGTTTAATCCTCTTTTTCTTGATTATTATCTTCTACAAAATAGATATTTAAGACAAGAAAATTAGCAGATTTATTACACGATAAATGTAGGAGTGTAATGAAAAGAATACAAAATATATGTACGGTCACCGATTGGTGAGGGCTTCTAGATATTGTTCTAATTTATTCATTCTTTTAGAATGAGTACCCCCATTCTCTGTATTGCCTCCCTCTTCAGATGAAGACTTAGAGGACTTAGAGTTGGACTATTTCTCCTCCTCTATGTGCACAGAAGATGAGCATTCCCCTTCCTTCCTCTTGTCTTTAGACTTTTAGAAGTTTTGGCCTTCGACTTCTTCTTGTTCTCAAGTAATTGTGTAAGCATTTGTTTGAGGGTATCGATAGATTCTTGTTCAGCGCGAATCATATCAAATTGTTCCCTCTGGAACTAGGCTTGCTATTTTATGCGCCTGGTCGTCTCCTCAGGAGTGTTTGCCTTATACATGAAGGCTTTCTTCTCTACAGAAGAGTTCGAGGCCTATGATTCCGCGATGGTAGAGTGTGATTCAGTTGCTTCAATGCCCCTGGCTAAGGCACTGTAGCCAACTGGGGCTACCGCACCAGTTCAAGTGCGAGTATGCCTGTACACTCCTTCTGGTTTCGTATCAGACTCGTCAGAGCTAACTGCCTGTTGTTTTTCTCTACTTCTACTTGGCGTAGTGCTTAGACCTACCATGTCTGCAGTGACTTCGGAGTACTCCGTGTCAGAGAAGGTTTTCCTTCTGTGGGAACGACGTCTTTTGGCTGATCGGGAGGTTAAGATTAATCATCTAAATACCGACCGCTTGCTCACATGTGAGCTGCAGTGACATTCAAAGAGCATTTCCGTGATGAGCCATTCACAGCAACAGGACGTAACGATCTGATTAGCACTCCTTTTCCTTATCAAATAATCCCTTAGATTTGTCGTAAGGGATCAAAGAGATTAGCCTCGGGTATCCGAGGGCTTTTCAGCTTCTGAGAGCCATCCTTGCATTGCGACTCTAAAATTCGGAGCTCAGATTCTGTAGAACGGACGCGGCTCTTGCGTTTTGACATTGAAACGTGGGTCTCGTGACTCTACTGACAAGAGGCGCGGACCTCGCTTTGCTGATTCTCACAGCTGGCTAGCGACACTTGAGAAACGTGGACCTTCTGAGTCCCACGTTGTATTGTAGAGACGCGAGTCTTGTGTCTCTAAGAAGAGGCATGGACCTCACGCTGATGAACGTCGCGTTTGAGAGGTAAAGTCTCAAAAATACAAGCCTTTTGGGCTTCGCGTTTTGGTCTCCATATGCGGACCTCGGGCGTTTGATGTAACTCAGAAGAGACGCAGGCTTGAGCCTCGCGTTCTATATCTGCTGGACAGATAGTTGTTCTAACTTCTTGCATCTGTAGTTGATGCGCGCGTCGCCTCTGTCGACGTTCGGCATTCGGGTTGTGCCGTACGGGTTGTTGGGAACCCTAGGTAACCTTAAGCTAAGGAAGAGGACGGGCATGAACGGGCTGACCGTAAACAACGTTGACCTCGCGGGTCTCGTGAGAGACGTTGACGCAGGCCTGACGTGTGATACGACCAGTCGTGATGCTCTCTGCACGGAGAACATTCGGGGAAGTCTCTGAAGGGACCCGAGAGCGGATCTCTAAGGAGACTTTGCGGTACTGCCATGCCCTAAGGCTCTTATAGCCGGAAGAGAGGAACTCTTCACACTTTGCCTGGTCGAATTCAATGACAAGCGATTAGACCATTCTTCCCATGCAGGTGACGTCACCTTACGCCACGACTTGCTCAGCAGTGGAGAAAGTAGTCCCCAGCGAAGTCACCATCTCTTGTTTTGCTCGAGAAAAATGTGATCGGCAAATAGCATGCACAAGAATAAATAAAGAGAGTGTGGGTCGATGTTACCGCTTTTGTGATTCTTTCGTAGTAGCAAAGTGGCTATACGGGTCGTATCCATAAGGAGGGAGAGCGATGGAAGCTTGATGCGGCTTATTTGTTCAAGAAAAGAGAAAGTTCTTTGTTTTAAATAAAGAATTGGAAAATGAAAACAAGTTGGTTTCATGAATTTTTTGAAAATGATTTGGTGGTTTGTAAATTTAGATTTTTCTCAATGGTAAAAGCGCATGGCTAACTTTCTACTAAGTGCTCCCATTAATCCCTAACTTCTTGAAGATGTAACCTCACGATGGATCATAGGCATGTAAAATCTTTATGCATAGGAACTATTCACGTTGGGAACGAAAAGTCCTTCCTTTAACTTAGCTTTACACGGCAAAAACTTGGACATTCCGTTATCAAGATCTAATAGAAGGCGAGAATAAAGGAAGACACAAGTGAAAATCACCTAGAGGGGGGTGAATAGGTGATAATGCTAATCAATGCACAAATAAAAAATTATGATGCAACAATCTCCTAAAACAAGACTAGAAGCCGGATTCCCCGTGAAGGGCTCTAAACTCCTTCCTCGTGATTCCTCTGGATATGAGTTGGAGGTGCACAATGCAATCTTGTTGTATGGGACTTTGATTGACAAGATGAATGAAAACAAGTGAATATTGCAATGAAAATAGAAAGCAAATAATAAGAGCAATGAAAGTAAAGCAAGAAGCAGGAGCAAGTAAACCAAACGCAAACACCGAGAATTTTTCCGAGGTTCGAGCACCCAGCTCTACGTCCCCGCCTTCCCCAGAAGGATTTCTAACACTATAACTTCACAAAGATGTTACAAATACACCGGAGTACCCAACTCCACAATCTCAAGTACAAGTTCTCTCTTGGTGATCAAAAGACCACAAACTCTCTTTTGAAAATGTCTCTTCCCTTACAAAGATCCTGTAGAATGATGAGAGGATTGAAGCTCTTGTGTGTAAGTGAAAAGAAAATGAAATCAGAGAGTTTTGAAAAACACTTCAGAAAATGAGAGAAATATTCTGCACAAAAACCAAGAAATAAAGCTCTTTTGAATGCTTTAAACTTTTAAAACTTTTGCAAATTTTTTCTAGTAATGAACCTCTCCCTAAACACCCCTATTTATAGTAGAGGGATAGGGTTTAAAGATAAAACTCACTAAAGGCTAATTAGGAGGTATTAGGATCAGCAAATATCATTTAAACCCTTTTTAGAAAGAAAAAGACAAAAATAAAATAACTCAGAAAAATAGCCGTTACTATTCAAACGACTCTATCGGTCGACCGGCCGGTCGACCGGAGGTTCAAATAAAATAGCCGTTGCGGGCTTCCAGTCGACCGCCTGGTCGACTGTGCACAAACAGAGAGCAACTGCACTTCAGTCCATCGACCGTTCGGTCGACCGAGAAACGTGCACACGATACGCACCAACTGTCAGAACCTCAGTCGACTGGGTCGGTCGACCGATATGACCTGACTTAGTGTCGGTCGACCGGTCGGTCGACCAGCTCAGGCTAAAAATCAAAACTGAAACAGATTTTTGAAGGGGATTTGAAGTCTAACAAAATAGTTTTGATCTGAAACATGTATAATACCCAAAATTGAGTTTATAAACAAGAGGCTTTGTATTAAAATATTTTGTATATATATATAGGGAATATTTCTAGGAAAGACATGTGCGCAAAAACGTGTGTATTGGAATATAGAGCTTCAAACTTATTCACTATTCTTTAACAAAACTATAAAACTAAAAACAAATCTAATGAAGTCTTCTTGAGCCATGCAATGCCTTGCTAGAGCCTTTTCTTCTAAGTTCCTTCCTTGATGTGCCATAAACCTTCTTTTCTCCATGAACCAAGAATTTCTTGCAAAAGCTAAGCAATGGCCTCCAAATATGGTACTAACCTGAAACTTATCTTAAACAAACTAATTAGTACCAAATAGCTCTTATTTGTTTTGTTATCATCAAAACTCTAAACAAATGGAGAGTGTAACCTTTTGGGCCAACAATCTCCCCCTTTTTGATGATGACAAAACAAATAGGCTATAACAAAAAAAAAGAGAGGGTGTAAGCTCCCCCTCAAATTATGCCATGTTAAACAAAGAAAAACCATATGAGTTGCAAGCAAAAACTATGAGACTAAAAATCATAAACACCATGAGATATAAAACACTTGCAAAACACTTAAACTCAAATACAAGTGTTGACTGATTTTTCCTGCACACAAAAATTAGAATATTAGATTAAGAATAGATCGTGCGAGGAATCAGTTCTAATCCGCGGTAGCAGGGCTATGCGGGTCGTGATCCTCAGGGAGGGACTGCGATGGAAGCGTTAAGCAAGTTTCTCTAAAAATTTATCTTTTTTAGTTATTTTGTTAGTCACGATGGTATTTACAATGGGTGGTATTTACAGTGAAGTGGAAAAGAAGAATTTAGGAAGATGTGGATCTAAACTAAAGGAAGAAAAGAAAGAAAGATTACCTCTTCAGTCTGCTTACCGTTTGAACCGTTGCGATGATTTACCTTTTCTTAGAAGGCGTACAAGCATGGCATATAGGATCGTCCGCCTTCTTAACTATGGAATAAAAAGCAACTAGGGAATAAAAAGCAACTATGAAGACCTGTTCATCGCCATAGGCCATCAAGGTTCCTTCTTCGGCTAGGTATTCTCGAAGCAGTTGGATCTCATGGTGGGCAAGACATTAGAGAAAGAAACAATGTCATAAACCAAAATAGAAAAATAATGATAGACAAAGATAGAGACACAATAAAATATAAAAATAACAAAACAAGCTTTGATTTGATTTAAACAATGGAGGAAAATTTACAACTTACACCGGCTGTCACCATCGGTACAAGAGGATCCCTTCCTCCATGAATGCAACATCTCCTCTCAGCTTTCACAAAAAGAAAATAAAAATTTACAATGGAATCTAACCTAAAACCTAAAAACCCTAGCTTTTGGCCCTTTGCTGGACGCTGGACCCTCTGTACGTTGCACTGCAGGTGATATTTATAGGTGCAGAAGGCCGAGGAGTCCTGGACGAACTTGCCCACGAAATTTGGGATCTGGATGAGATCAAAGTGCCGCGGATTTGCGGCGGTTCTGCGGCACTTTTGTGGCTTCTGGCCACGCGCTTTGGCGCGTGGCCTCTCCTGGTCTGTCCATATGGGCGCCTGCTTCTAGAATTGTAATCCTGGCCTTTTAAATCTGGATTTTTGAGGTAACTTGGTAATCAAGTTACCCTTAATCCAGATTTCTTCAAATCTTCCTCCCACGAATTTTCTTCTTATCTTGGCCTTTTATCCTCATCCTGCAGGTGTTTAGGGTTGGATAGAAGTCTATCCTTCCCTAATCTCTGATATTTGCAACTTTTAGCCCTTGTATTTGCATTTTGACTCTTTGTATTTGCGCTTTTTCACCTGGGCTTCAAACATGGGCTTGGATCTTGGGCTTTTGGGCTCTTTAGGCTTTATTTATTGTTAACATAATAATTCGAGGCCTGCACACAATAAATTACTAATTATTAATAAATGTGCAGAATTAAATGAATAAATATGAAAATGTGATGGTAAATATGATGATAAAAATGCACTTTTGACTACCAATCACACCCCCACACTTATCTTTTTGCTCGTCCTCGAGTAAAAACAAAGAAAAAGAAAAAGTTAATCTAACCTAACTCACTTTCGTAGGAATCACGGTTGCACTTAGCATGTGCAACAAGCCGTTAAACCTCTAGGTTAACCTAGAGGACGAGTGTTGTCTCGTGAGGGTTTTCAGCGGATTGCACCCACAAAATCCATAAAAAGGAAAATATTTGAATTATTATTGAAGAGACTAAGTAGTCTATAAGTTTTAGGATCCTCATTTTTATTCATTCTTCAAACCTAGTCTTTATAAAGTCAATTGTTATTCATTTTAGGTAAGGATTAAAATTGAATTTCTAATATAGTCTTTTTCGTTACCAAAAGTCATACGCACCCTTGTGAATCTAGGTATTCCTTAACTTGGACTCTCATGCCTCTTTAGTATTTTTATAACATCATCTAATTTTCTTTCGTGTAAGTATCAAGGCTTCTTGAGGCCCTTATACCTAACTAATTGACTATTAGATGTGTTAATATATATTTTTATATATATATTTTTTTTTGCATGTATAGCTCATCTAATTTTCTTTCGTATAAGTATCAAGGCTTCTTGAGGCCCTCATACCTAACTAATTGATTATTAGATGTGTTAATACATATATTATATTTCTTAGTCTTCTTAGGCTTTCTAATCCACCCATGTAACGAACTTAAAGTCGATGGCTCCCAAACCGGTCGGCTTTAGGGCACCAGGTGAGAAAACACCCCGCGGACTCAAATTCGAGTGAACTAGGCCCAAAACTAAGGACTTTATTTTATTTACTCACCTTTAGGCATGAATACTTATGCTTCTTGAGGCACATGTATCAGCTTAATTGGTGATTTTTTTTTTCTTTTTTTTTTTTATATGAGGCACAAGGTCTTTGTCTTAGAATCCTAGATATGCATTTGGTATGCACATTTCATTAAGGTAAAAATCAAGACTAATTATTTATTCAATTTCTCTCCTATACCTAAAAATTTAAACAATTTATTTATTTTGACCAAGTTTTTAGAAATCCTAATCGTGATTTTCCTAATCCTTAAAACTAACTTAGATTTCTTTCAAAAAATAAGTCAAAATATTTCCTTTTTATAACATTTTTTTTTTAAATTTTTTTTTAGATTTTTTTTTTTTAGACAAATTTTTTGTTAGTTTCTACCTATGTTAGTATGTTAGTAAAGCCCACCCCCACACTTACCTCATGCATTGTCCTCAATGTATGAAATGAATGCATATATGCATGAAAAAGAATAAGGGAAGGCGGAAAATTACCTTAGGGGGTGGTTCCGGTGGTGGTCTAATTGGTCCACGAAATGCGGCCCAATCAAGATAACAGATAATTTGGTGGAACCCACCAGAAACTTTCCTTACATAACCCACAAAAATATATGTATACTTATTTTAAAAATTTCCACCCCATCGAATTTCCAAATTTCATAATAAGTTTCAGAGTTAATTGTCTCAACCTCCTTGTCCCAAAATGGAGAATGAAAAGATGGAATTATTGACTTGGACAATATAGGTGCGGGAACGAATACCGACTCAGGGAAGAAGCTCAAATCAAGTAAGGGCTCAAGAGTCGGGCTAGGTTCAAGAATTGGGTCCAAGTCAAGAAATTGGAACTCAAGTCCACAATCTTCTTCCCACAATGGAATGTGACCTAATATGTGTGATATCTCTTTACTTCTAATATTAAGGAATTCTAGCTCATCGCCATACAATTCTTCAAAACTAAGGTCAACATCTTCCGTCAGAATTGTACAATCAGTTTCAGAAGTAAAGAGATTGTGAGAATCTAGGTCACATATCTCATAGGGTTCAATGTGATAAAAAGAACTTGCCAATTTATCCATAGGATTTTCAAAATTGCACAATTAGTCAAGTTCAATATGATCATTTAAAATGGGTGATTCAATCTCATAATGAATTGGAATAGGATCCAATGTTGACTCGGGAAAAGTGAAATCAGGTGGAGACACTGGAGTCATTATTGAATCCGGAAGTAAAATTGAATCATTAAGTGGAAGATCATGATCATATTCATGCTCAAGTTCTAATTCAGGAAAGGAAAAACTTGCCAAGTTATCAAGAATTGGAGTTTCGGCAAGTTCACATGATGGTACTGAATTAGAATCTTGTTGTCCAAAGCAACTTGGTTCGTCGGCTCTAAGTGAGTGGTCAATGAAAGCAGAAATGGCCGAACTGTGAGCATGTAAAGCTTGAACCATCAAATCTATGTCATGATCACGGGCTAATTGAGCCTCAGTCATGGCAGCTAGCATCTCTTTATAGTCGATAGGATCATCTTGTTCTGATTGGTCTTGAAAAGATGAAGTGTCATCATGATGAAATTGTGAGTCGGTGGACTCACGCATCATCCTATCTAAGATTGATGGTGATTGTTGCTTGGACTTATGCATACTTATCATTTCCCCAATAGATGGTAGTCTATTCTGAATTGGTGGATCTAAGTATGAATCATTGAAAGAATGTGGACTAGATGGATATGGAGGACAATTTGGTTGAGAATTAGACTCGGGGGACTCGAAACCCCATGAACTCTGTGAAGAGTTGAAATTATTATGTAAATTATAGTTGTAAGATGGGGGGTGTGGGTTATAGTCATTCGGATAAGACCATTCCGGCACACTAGATTGGTCAAAGTTAGGGTATGCCGGGTTGGTAATATCCGAATAATAGTTAGGGGTGTAATATGGATTAAAATTGGAATTATTCTTATATGCCATATCACACCAACACAAACACAACAAACAAAAAGAAAAATTCTAACCTAAGTTAGGGTAGACCTATGACCTAGACGACTCCTAACTGGTTAGACTTTCCACGGGAGGTCGGGTGCAGACTTTGACCACAAGTTAATCAGCCAGGTCAGGGCAAGAGTGGTGGGAGGTTTTCCGTCAAAGACGTTCCTTAATTAAATAACCACCAATCTTCGGGCTTTCGGCCCTCAATCCCTTTCCTAGACACTGATTGACAAGAGTCAACTTCCAGCACTGTTCCCCCTTAGGATAATCTCCTATTGAGTCCGAGATGTCCCTAGGGCCAACGTCTACTAATTTTTAAGTTAGGCTTGGTTTAGTGAGTGCTTGGGATATGATTTTTGGGCTAAGGAAGGGTGATGAAATCCCCACCTTATCTTGTTAATGGGTTATGCCCTTAAGATGAATTAGTGCAAGTGTACAAGATAAATAGATAAGAATCACTCAAAGCAGAAAATCAACCAAGAGATGAATCCTATTCTACATGCAATGCGTACGTACCTTGCGTCTCCAGCACTCTTCAACAGTAAATAAAAATAATTGAAAAGACACGTGCCTAATATGCAAACGTCTAATCAAATTTTATTTTTAACAATCAATATTTTACTGTTGAATTATTAGCAATTTACAGGTGTATCACAGAACAAAACAGAATATATCAGTAAGCAGTATTTTAATTTACAGAGACCTGCAAAAAAATTCAGTGATTAGTTCACTGCAATTGCCGCGGATCCGCGGCTCTGGCCGCGTTTCCGCGGCAAAGTTGCAGGTCCTCGTGCTCTGCCTTCGAGGGCAGAGGCACAGGATAGCTATATGTCCACTGCTGCGATATGTTTCTGTTTACTGTTCTCCAAACCTGCAAACAGAAAAGAATAAAGAATTAGTTAAAAATTAAAATTTTTTTGTTTTAGAGATAACTTACCGTCCCTCCCTGGCAACGGCGCCAATTTGTTGACTGATTTTTCCTGCACACAAAAATTAGAATATTAGATTAAGAATAGATCGTGCGAGGAATCAGTTCTAATCCGCGGTAGCAGGGCTATGCGGGTCGTGATCCTCAGGGAGGGACTGCGATGGAAGCGTTAAGCAAGTTTCTCTAAAAATTTATCTTTTTTAGTTATTTTGTTAGTCACGATGGTATTTACAATGGGTGGTATTTACAGTGAAGTGGAAAAGAAGAATTTAGGAAGATGTGGATCTAAACTAAAGGAAGAAAAGAAAGAAAGATTACCTCTTCAGTCTGCTTACCGTTTGAACCGTTGCGATGATTTACCTTTTCTTAGAAGGCGTACAAGCATGGCATATAGGATCGTCCGCCTTCTTAACTATGGAATAAAAAGCAACTAGGGAATAAAAAGCAACTATGAAGACCTGTTCATCGCCATAGGCCATCAAGGTTCCTTCTTCGGCTAGGTATTCTCGAAGCAGTTGGATCTCATGGTGGGCAAGACATTAGAGAAAGAAACAATGTCATAAACCAAAAATAGAAAAACAATGATAGACAAAGATAGAGACACAATAAAACATAAAAATAACAAAACAAGCTTTGATTTGATTTAAACAATGGAGGAAAATTTACAACTTACACCGGCTGTCACCATCGGTACAAGAGGATCCCTTCCTCCATGAATGCAACATCTCCTCTCAGCTTTCACAAAAAGAAAATAAAAATTTACAATGGAATCTAACCTAAAACCTAAAAACCCTAGCTTTTGGCCCTTTGCTGGACGCTGGACCCTCTGTACGTTGCACTGCAGGTGATATTTATAGGTGCAGAAGGCCGAGGAGTCCTGGACGAACTTGCCCACGAAATTTGGGATCTGGATGAGATCAAAGTGCCGCGGATTTGCGGCGGTTCCGCGGCACTTTTGTGGCTTCTGGCCACGCGCTTTGGCGCGTGGCCTCTCCTGGTCCGTCCATGTGGGCGCCTGCTTCTAGAATTGTAATCCTGGCCTTTTAAATCTGGATTTTTGAGGTAACTTGGTAATCAAGTTACCCTTAATCCAGATTTCTTCAAATCTTCCTCCCACGAATTTTCTTCTTATCTTGGCCTTTTATCCTCATCCTTCAGGTGTTTAGGGTTGGATAGAAGTCTATCCTTCCCTAATCTCTGATATTTGCAACTTTTAGCCCTTGTATTTGCATTTTGACTCTTTGTATTTGCGCTTTTTCACCTGGGCTTCAAACATGGGCTTGGATCTTGGGCTTTTGGGCTCTTTAGGCTTTATTTATTGTTAACATAATAATTCAAGGCCTGCACACAATAAATTACTAATTATTAATAAATGTGCAGAATTAAATGAATAAATATGAAAATGTGATGGTAAATATGATGATAAAAATGCACTTTTGACTACCAATCAACAAGAATTCATGAAAACACATCAAAAACTAAAAACATATATAAGCTTATATGGAACCAAAACCATATGAACTCATATTTCCATACATAAACTCATTCTCCCCCTTTTTGTCATACATAAAAAAGGGTTAAGAAAAACATTTTTATTCAATAACACAAACATTGAGTTCACCATAAATAAAAGAAAATCTAGCAAAATCAAGTGGTTTAGTGAAATATCGGCAAGTTGCAAATCCGTAGAAACATAATCAATATCTATATCTCCTTTCTCAAAATGATCTCTAAGAAAGTGATATCTAATCTCAATGTGCTTGGTATTACTATGTTGATTTGCATTCTTAGTCATATGTATAGTACTAGTATTATCACAAAATATTTTTATATGGTTATAATGCAAATCGTAATCAAGGAGAGTATGTTTCATCTAAAGGACTTGTGCACAACAAGCCCCCGCGGCAACATACTCCGCCTCGGCGGTTGAGAGAGCTACGGAATTTTGTTTCCTAGAGGACCATGAAACAAGACAATTATCAAGAAACTGACATGTCCCACTAGTACTCTTTCTATCTACTCTACAACCCGTATAGTCGGCATCCAAATAACTCGTCATTGAGAAATCTCCGGTTTTCGGATACCAAAGACCCATTCCAATTGTGCCCTTGATATAACGAATAATGCGTTTTACCGCAATAAGATGGGACTCTTTGGGACACGATTGAAATCTAGCACAAAAACACACACTAAACATTATGTCCGGCCTACTTGCCGTCAAATACAAAAGACTACCTATCTTGCTTCTATACAATTTAATATCAACATTTTTACCTTGGTCATCCTTATCAAGCTTGGTTGTAGTTGTCATGGGAGTGTTGCAAACTTTAGAGGCTTCAAGTCCAAACTTCTTTACGAGTTCCTTTGCATACTTGGCTTGACATATGAAATTCCCATCTTGCAATTGCTTGATTTGGAGTCCAAGAAAGAAATTCAATTCACCCATGAAAGACATTTCAAACTCACATTGCATAACCTTTTCAAACTCCTTGCATAAAAACTCATTAGAAGATCCAAAAATTATATCATCAACATAAATTTGCACAATTAAAATGTCATTATCAACATGCTTAGTAAAAAGAGTTGTGTCTACTTTGCCTTTAACGAAATCATTTGAAATGAGAAAACTAGAAAGCCTTTCATACCAAGCTCTTGGAGCTTGTTTCAATCCATACAAAGCTTTATCAAGTTTAAAAACAAAATTAGGATGAACATGATCAACAAAACCGGGAGGTTGTTCAATATAAACTTCTTCATTTATAAAACCATTCAAAAATGTACTTTTCACATCCATTTGAAAAAGTTTAAAATTTTTAAAAGATGCAAAAGCTAGTGTCATCCGTATGGCTTCAAGCCGTGCTACGGGTGCAAAGGTCTCCTCAAAGTCAATTCCCTCAACTTGAGTGTAACCTTGGGCCACTAACCTAGCTTTATTCCTAATGACATTACCGGACTCATCCATCTTGTTTCTAAAGATCCACTTAGTACCTATTATTGGTCTACGTGGGGCCTAGGAACAAGGTGCCAAACTTGGTTGCGCTCAAATTGATTGAGTTCCTCTTGCATGGCTAGCAACCAATATGAGTCCGCCTCGGCTTCGAGGATGCTTTTGAGTTCAAAATGAGAAATGAAAGCAAAGTTACCACATAAGTCATGGAGTTTGGAGCGAGTTGTTACCCCTTTAGATGCATCACCTAAGATGAGCTCCTTGGGATGATTTGTAGCATATCTCCAAGCTTTAGGAAGCGGTTGAGAGCTTTCCTCTTTATCCTCTAGAACATCACAAATGGATTCTTGCTTTTCTTCTTGAGCGGGTGAGTCCTTCAAGGATAGTCTCTCCATGTCTTCACCTAATGGGTCAATCTCTACAACATTCTCAACAACCACATTAGATTCTTTAAATTTAACATGCATGGATTCTTCAATGGTAAGAGAAGATCTATTGAATACTCTATAAGCTTTACTAGTAGTAGAATATCCAACAAAGATTGCTTCATAACCTTAGCATCAAATTTACCCAAGTTATCTTTAGTATTCAAAACAAAACACTTGCATCCAAAAACTTTAAAATATGCAACATTTGGTTTTCTAGAATGATACATTTCAAAAGATGTTTTGGAAGAATTCTTACACAAATAAATACGATTTGAAATATAGCATGCGGTGTTTATGGCCTCGGCCCATAAATATTGAGGGAGGTCATATTCACTTATCATGGTCCTAGCCATCTCTTAAAGTGTTCTATTTTTCCTTTCTACAACTCTATTTTGTTGTGGAGTTCTAGGACATGACATTTCATGCTTGATTCCCTTTTCATCACAATAAGTCATGAAGAGTTGGTTAACAAACTCACCACCTCTATCACTCCTTATTTTCAAAATTGAAAAACCTTTTTCTTTTTCAACCCTTTTTCGAAAAACTTTGAAATGAGAAAAAGTTTGATCTTTGTGTTCCAAAAAGAAAACCCAAGTGAAACGAGAAAAATCATCAACTAAAACAAATGCGAATCTACTACCATTTAAACTCTTAGTTTTAGTTGGTCCAAAAAGATCCATATGAATTAATTCTAATGGCCTAGTTGACATGATATCCTTGATTGGTTTGAAGGAAGACTTGGTTTGTTTCCCAAGTTGGCACGCACCACAAATGTGGTCTTTCTCAAACTTGAAGTAAGGTATACCCTTCACTAATTCCTTAGAATTAATCCTAGAAAGATGGTCAAAAGATGCATGTCCTAATCTTCTATGCCAAAGCTAAGAATCTTCATCAAAAACATTCAAGCATTTAGAAGAACAATCTAAATTAAGCATATCAATGATATAAACATTATTGTCACGAAAACCGGTGAGAATACAATCATTGGTTTTAACATCAAAAATCTTGCAAGAAGAATCATCAAAAACAACTTTAAGTTTACGGTCACAAAGTTGACTAATACTAAGCAAGTTATGCTTCAAACCATCAACAAGAACTACATTTTCTATAATAGGAGATGCACCAATTTGAATGTTACCTATACCGATGATAGTGCCCTTGGAGTCATGCCCGAAGGTGACGGTGCCACCTTCCATGTACCTTGATAGGGTTGTAAAGTTATTGATGTCCCATGTCATGTGTCTTGAACAACCACTATCAAGGTACCACCGCTCCTTACGTCTTGGAGCCTTGGTGTGTACCAACATCAAATAATTTAGGACTTGATTTTGGTACCCACATTTTCTTGGGTCCTAAAGAGTTAGTGCCATGAACCCAAACAAGATTATTTGATCTATTTACTTGGTCATAACAAAACTTAACTAAATGTCCATTCTTACCACAATCAGTACATCTATATACTCTACCGTATTTAAAAGCATAGTGAGTGTGAGACTTGTGAGCATGTGTGGATTTAGCATGAGTGTTGTGTGAAGTGTGAGCATGAGGAATCTTAACATGAGAATCTTTAGCATGAGAAGTGTGCTTTTTAGAAAACATTTATTCAAGTTTCTTAGTTTTAAAAGCACAATCCTTCAAAACCTTTTCAAAATCAACGATTCTAGTTTTTAAAGAAGAAATTTCTTTTTCATCAATCTTAGGAAATTTTGCTTTACAAGCAACTATGTAAGCACTAAATTCATTTTGAGTAGAAATGAGATTGGAAGAAATTTCATCTTTTCTCTAGAAATATTAGCAAGTTGATTTTTAAGAAAAGCAACTTCCTTTTCTAATTTAGAACATTCAATCTTTTTATTATCAAAGGTTTCCGAGAGTTCAACAAAAGCATGTACAATAACTTCTTTACTTAATTCATCTTCCTCATCAAGAGGTTGTGGGGTTACCTTTGGTGTGTTTGCCATGAAACACATGTTTGCCGTGTCCACCTCGTCTTCAGATTCACTTTCTGAATCCCATGTGACTTTGTAGGCTTTCTTTTCCATCGGCTTCTTTGGCTTGAAGGAGGAAGTCATCTTCTTCTTGAAATTCGGGCAATCCGCCATGATGTGTCTGGGCTTTCGGTAATTATAGCAAATGATTCTTCTCTCCTCTTTTCCTTCAAACTTCCTTCTAAAGTTGAGTTTGTTCTTACAGTACATTCTCTTCACGTTTCGCACAAGAAGGGAGAGCTCCTCATTTTCTTCTTCATCTTCTTCTTCGTCATCAAGAGTGGAGGAAGACTTGAAGGCTATGGATTTCTTCTTTAGAGGAGCGGCTTCTTCTCTTGCCTTCTTTTCCATCTCATGAGTCTTCAAGTTTCCAATGAGACTAATGAGGTCCATTTCGTCCTTGTCATTCAACTCTTTCAAGGTGGTGGCCTTTATCTCCCATGAAGAAGGAAGAGCCCGAATCACTTTTCGCACCTTTTGGTCATTGGAAATATCATCACCTAAAGAGGAAAGAGCATTGGTGATTTTAGTAAACCTTGTAATCATGCAATCAATAGATTCATCATCAATCATTTTAAAAGATTCATATTGGGACCTCAAGAGATCTATCTTAGCTCTCTTTACTTGTGATGTCCCCTCGTGCGTGACCAACAAATGTTGCCAAATATCATAGGCGGATTGGCAATGTATTACCCGTGTAAGGTCATCCTCATTCAAGGCAGTTAGGAGGGAGTTTTGGGCCTTTGAGTTAGCCTCATATTCTCTAAAGGTAAATTCGGTCTAAGTGCTTTCATCACTATCAGGTACAACATAGGGTTTGGTCAAGGATTTAGCAACTAGGCTACCTAAAGATTGTAAGAAAATAGTCATCCTAACCTTCCAAATAGGAAAATTAAGTCCATCAAATTTAGGAGGGGTTTTGATGTTATCGGCCATGTTTACTAGTGAATGAATGGATGAATGCAAATGTTGATTAGCAAATTTTAGGATCTCTCTAAGGATGTTAAGCCAAACCTAGAGTCCAAGCTCTGATACCAATTGAAAATCATCTAGAGGGGGGTGAATAGGTGATAATGCTAATTAATGCACAAATAAAAAATTATGATGCAACAATCTCCCAAAACAAGACTAGAAGCCGGATTCCCCGTGAAGGGCTCTGAACTCCTTCCTCGTGATTCCTCTGGATATGAGTTGGAGGTGCACAATGCAATCTTGTTGTATGGGACTTTGATTGACAAGATGAATGAAAACAAGTGAATATTGCAATGAAAATAGAAAGCAAGTAATAAGAGAAATGAAAGTAAAGCAAGAAGTAAGAGCAAGTAAACCAAACGCAAACACCGAGAATTTTTTCGAGGTTCGAGCACCCAGCTCTACATCCCCGCCTTCTCCAGAAGGATTTCTAACCACTATAACTTCACAAAGATGTTACAAATACACCGGAGTACCCAACTCCACAATCTCAAGTACAAGTTCTCTCTTGGTGATCAAAAGACCACAAACTCTCTTTTGAAAATGTCTCTTCCCTTACAAAGATCCTGTAGAATGATGAGAGGATTGAAGCTCTTGTGTTTAAGTGAAAAGAAAATGAAATCAGAGAGTTTTGAAAAACACTTCAGAAAATGAGAGAAATATTCAGCACAAAAACCAAGAAACAAAGCTCTTTTGAATGCCTTAAACTTTTGAAACTTTTGCAAATTTTTTCTAGTAATGAACCTCTCCCTAAACACCCCTATTTATAGTAGAGGGCTAGGGTTTAAAGATAAAACTCACTAAAGGCTAATTAGGAGGTATTAGGATCAGCAAATATCATTTAAACCCTTTTAGAAAGAAAAAGACAAAAATAAAACAACTCAGAAAAATAGCCGTTACTGTTCAAACGACTCTATCGGTCGACCAGCCGGTCGACCGAAGGTTCAAATAAAATAGCCGTTGCGAGCTTCCGGTCGACCGCCCGGTCGACTGTGCACAAACAGAGAGCAACTGCACTTCAGTCGGTCGACCGGTCGGTCGACCGAGAAACGTGCACACGGATACGCACCAACTGCCAGAACCTCGGTCGACTGGGTCGGTCGACCGATATGGCCTGACTTAGTGTCGGTCGACCGGTCGGTCGACCAGCTCGGGCCAAAAATCAAAACTGAAACAGATTTTTGAAGGGGTTTGAAGTCTAACAAAATAGTTTTGATCTGAAACATGTATAATACCCAAAATTGAGTTTATAAACAAGAGGCTTTGTATTAAAATATTTTGTATATATATATATAGGGAATATTTCTAGGAAAGACATGTGCGCAAAAACGTGTGTATTGGAATATAGAGCTTCAAACTTATTCACTATTCTTTAACAAAACTATAAAACTAAAAACAAATCTAATGAAGTTTTCTTGAGCCATGCAATGCCTTGCTAGAGCCTTTTCTTCAAGTTCCTTCCTTGATGTGCCATAAACCTTCTTTGCTCCATGAACCAAGAATTTCTTGCAAAAGCTAAGCAATGGCCTCCAAATGTGGTACTAACCTGAAACTTATCTTAAACAAACTAATTAGTACCAAATGGCTCTTATTTGTTTTGTTATCATCAAAACTCTAAACAAATGGAGAGTGTAACTTTTTGGGTCAACAACAAGTGCACTAATGGTATCCGCAAGGTTAAAAGGAAAATTACCAAAATTTGATCGGCAAAAAGTATGTACAATAATAAATAAAGAGAGTGTGGGTCGATGTTACGGCTTTTGTGATTCTTCCGTAGTAGCGAAGTGGCTATACGGGTCGTATCCACAAGGAGGGAGAATGATGGAAGCTTGATGCAGCTTCTTTGTTCAAAAAAAGAGAAAGTTCTTTGTTTTAAAGAAAGAATTGGAAAATGAAAACAAGTTGGTTTCAAGAATTGTTTGAAAAGGATTTGGTGGTTTGTAAAGTTGGATTTTTTTTAATGGTAAAAGCGCATGGTTAACTTTCTACTAAGTGCTCCCACTAATCCCTAACTTCTTAAAAATGTAGCCTCGCGATGGATCATAGGCAAATAAAATCTTTATGCATAGGAACTATTCACGTTGGGAATGAATGAAAGTCCTTTAACTTAGCATTACACAGCAAAAACTTAGACATTCTCTTATTAAGACCCAATAGAAGGTGAGAATAAAAGAAGACACAAGTGCACTAATGACACCAGTAAGGTTAAAAGGAAAATCTCTAACTTACTAAAATAAGTAAAGGACACAATCCATAGATTATCAAAAATTTGTTAAGCATGAAATATAAGAAAGCGAATACTTGTATGTAAGTTAGAGTTAGAACCCTCATCTTAAGATATCATAGCTCTCATTTGTACAAAGCTTATTTGATACTATTGACTCATTTGGGTTTATCAATCAAGTGTTAGAGATTAGTGGGTTAGTAGTTAGTTAGCCATGCTATGGAGGAGTTAGTTACACATGGTAGCAAAAGAAACAATCAAAGAGAAGAGATAAAGAGAAAAGGAGTTACACTAAAACAAAGAGATAAAATCAAAGGAAAACAACTAGAAGTTGGAAAGAAGAAAGAGAAGTAGTTACTTGTATTAGCTTGTCACCTTCTAAGTACAACTTTTATACACTTACTTTCTTTCACTCTAATGGCTAAATCAACTAGAAGAAGAGGAAAAACAACAACAACTATAACTCGAAAATCAAACTAACATAAAGATCCTAAAACTCTGGATATCTCAAAACTGAAGACCCTTGGGGGGGTTTTTATAGGCACCAGGGGAAGGGTGGCCAGGGGGCAACTCCTGGCCCAAAGCTCGGGCCGCGCACGCGCCCGTACGACCGCGTTTCCACAGCAATACTAGGGCGGCGCTCGCCTGGCTTCCTGTTGGGTGCCGTCCCATCTGTCTCCTGTCCGGTGGATCTCCTGGTTTCTAGATTGATGCTCTGGCTTGACAAAATCTCCTCCCTAAAGTCAATGGCTACTTGGTAGGCCTTTAATCACCCTTTAAATGGTGATTTAGGGTCTTCTTCTTCATTTGCACACCATAGACCTAGGATTAAGCAAGCAAAGCTTTATTACCAG
The DNA here is from genome assembly GCA_038442645.1 of Agave tequilana. NCBI lineage: Eukaryota > Viridiplantae > Streptophyta > Magnoliopsida > Asparagales > Asparagaceae > Agave > Agave tequilana. The sequence goes on from JAVJIF010021803.1 coordinate 44,569, forward strand.
AATTTTACATCAAATAAATATGAGAATGTGATGAAAATTATGCAAAATTAGAGACTAATCAAAATGCAAAGGATCGTAATAAAGTTTCATTAAATCAAATTAAAGATGACAACAATCTCAAACAATTCTAGTTACAAGAGAGAGAAGATATTCAAGCTCAAATCTTCTCCTTGTTTAATGTTGGATCTTGATGTAGGGTGGAAAGTGAATCTTGTTTTTTGTTAACCGGGTGAACGTCATAATCTTCTGGGAATCTTCTCTTCAGACTATGGATGGAGTAGCACAGCTCTTGTCCAATAAAATCTCAAAGAGACTTGAGGTAAGAATAAACTTGTACTCAGCAAATTATTAGAAGAGTTGAACTCTTAAGTATTTCTCAGCTAGAAGCCCTGATCAAGATTCTCCGAATCGACCCCTCTTCAATAGCAAACTAAACTATTTATAGGAGTTTCAGGGGTAAAATTATCACCTAAAAATCCTCCATAATGGGGGTTAACTCTCTCATTACGTGGGCAGTAATTGACCCAGTAATGAGGGCAGTTATAACTGAGACATAGAGCTTCTCTATCGTCAGAACGTGGGCTTCGAGCTTCACGTTTTGGATGCTAACTCTGAACCTTGCTAGACGCGGCCTTCGAACACTGCCAGATGTGGGCTTCAAGCTCTGCGTCTTTAGGTTGCAGTGATGTTGAGACAGGGGCTTCGAACCTTGCCAGACGCGGGTCTTATGCTCTGTGCTTGAGGTTGCAATGATGTCGAGACGTGGGCTTTGAATCTCGTGTCTTGGTGCTACAGTGATGCAAGGACGTGGACAAAGAGTCACGTCTTGATTATTATAGTGCAGCTGCGACGCGGACTTTGACCCTCGCATCTTGGTACTGCACTAATGTTGAGGCACGGGCTTCATGCTCTGCGTCTTGGCACTTCACGAGTGGCTATAATTAGCCTCTCGTCTGAAATATAAACTCCGTTCTCTGATGACTTGTCTTTGGTGATTTTTAGACAGTTTACAGGATGATATTGGTAAATGGAAATTTTTTGGGCCAAAATCCATTACTCAGACTATAGATAAAGTAGCCCAGATCAGAAAGTATCTACAGGCTGCTCAGAATCGCCAGCGGAGCTGGACAGATTCCAAAAGGAGACCCTGAAGTTCGTGGTTGGAGATCATGTATTTCTTAAAATATCACCAACTCTGGGTGTTATCAGATTTGGAAGTAAAGAAAAGTTAAGTCCAAGGTATATCGGTCCGTTAGAAATTATGGAGCGTATTGGCGCAGTCGCCTACAAATTGGCTTTACCTCCATCACTGGAAGGAGTGTATGATGTTTTTCATATGTCTCAGCTCTGGAGATATATGCCTGATGAGTAGCATGTCCTTGATTATTCAAAATTGACATTGAGGCCGAATTCAACCTATGAAGTTCAGCCGGTGACCATCCTTATTCGGAGAGAGAAGGTCCTCAAGAACAAAGTGATCTCCTTACTTCGAGTAGCTTGGGACCCTAATTCACCGAGAGATTCCACTGGGAGTCGGAGGAAGAAATTCGAGAGAAATACCCTTGTCTCCCGAACCTCAAGTATTACTTCATTAATTTTTGTTTTCTTCTAGCATGTTACATTTCAATTATTCTAGTTAAATTTCGAGGACGAAATTTTTGTTGTTAGGTGGGTAAAAGTATAACCCCAATCCTAGGTCACCGTATCAATGCTCGGTATGACATATACATTTTTGATTTGAGCTTTCTGGTTGTTAGATCAACCCAGTTTTAGTTTAAAAAATTATTTTCTAATATTTTAAATTTTTTTAGAATTTTATAAATTTTTTCTGGATTATTTTAGAAAATCTTCAAATTCAATAGTGATTGATACCAGTAATCAACTCCATGATTTTTAATTCACAAACGGAGTAAAATTTTCAGAATCTACTTTCAAACTATTTTTCAAAATCATATTTTACATTAGCATGTTTTAGGGATTTTTCTGAACTAGTTAAAAATTTGGTCAACACCGGTATCGACCAATATCACCGATCGATTCTAAGATTTTTAATTTACAAACTACATTGAATTTCTTGAATATGATTTTGCGTTAATCCTTCAAAAAATATTGCGATTTTACAAAAATTTTGAAAACCATTAGAATCAGATTTTGACCTAATTAGTTAATGTTAATTAAATATTTATAATACCCTAACACTTATTTTTTCCTCCCTAAGTTTCCAAACTTCTTCATAATTCTCCAGGTTCTAACTGACTGTCCAAAATATTTCTACACAATTCTAAAATCGACTTAGCCTTAATTTAAACTCCAACAAAATTGTTAAACTCCCTATGTAACGCCCGATCCCATGGGTACGGAGACATTACTGCGACGTATATACGGAGGTCAAAAATACCCTCACATATATATGCTAAGCATCACTATACGCAAGAATCAGAGTTTGAAAATATGTGGTGTATTATACATTCTAACAAATGAATACAATTATAAAGTTATCACAGGATGTGACACAATATTATAAAATATTATATCACCGATAGGCGCAAATGCAAGAGTACAAAGAGATGTACAATAATGAACAGTACAAAGGATACTTTCTGAGTTACAAAGGAAAACTCGAAGGACGAATAGGGGGCCTATAAGGATGGGACTCCAGACAGTTTGTCGATGATCCACCTTCAGTTGCGCTACTCTGATCAGTAACCGAAAAAATTCACAAGATCTAAACTCCGAGGTCTGGACATGAGGATTCAGGGGAGTAAAAAACTCCCCAACGAGTGATTAATGCCAAATGATGTGAATAGACAGGCACACGTGTATCGATAAATTCAAGTTAAAAGATCGTGTCGTGAGCATAGGTACACTATGCATGACTGAGAAGTCAGTATAGAACCAGGAGTGATCAAGTCAAGAGGATAAATACAGTGGAGTAGCATACAGGTGGTAAGCATAAAATATAATAATGATTAATAAATAAAAAATCCAAAGTAAAACTCGATGGAAGCAAATACGACAAAACAAGCGGTATCATCTAGTTTGCAAAGAAAAACAACGAGTTTTATCTAGGCATCTTATTATTATTACTCGTCTGACCTATATATATCTAGGTTTGCATCCTGGTGTATATCTCAACACACAAACATCCATATATAAGTAAGTCGAGATTGTTTATTGGAAGCTGATGAAGAACTGATGGCTCATATTCATAGTGATTCTCTTCCTGCATGGGACACAACCTACGGGTGCATAAAATCACCCAAACACGCATCTTCTGGGTGCCTAAAAGCACCCTAACACGAATCGTCGGTTTAGTATTCTACCACTATAAGTAAGGCATCATACTGGCATTCACAAATTTTCCCCATTCCCAGTATAAGTTGTCCTTTTTATAACTTATTAAGTATAATTATTAGATTACAGGAATGAGTAGGAACAAAACAGGTTCAAGAGTAACAGGCATAACAGGAGTAACATGCATAATAAGAGTACTTGCATAAGAGGAGTACTTATCAAAAGAACAGGTACTACATTCTCGTAATGTGATAATCATGAGCTCAGAGTTAAGAATGACAGGTATCAGGTGTTAATGTGATATCATAACAGGTGGCAGGTGATAGCATGTAGATGACATGTGTCATGTAATAGCATGTTAAGTGTTAACATATCAAGCATGTACAAGGCAAGTGATAGAGTAATAGCTGAGTATAATCAAGTAGAGCTGAGCAAACTTGAGGCACAAACAACGAACATTATTTAGTCACTAATGCACTTGGCAGAGTTACCGGGACGATTCAGCTTAAAATGCGAGTCTAAAATCTGGCATCATCTCGCCTGGGCGAATCTAGTGAATAAAGCACTGAGCGCTAAACATGCCTATCAGGCGATGCTAAAAACGAAACTAGCCATAATAAACCTCAGAGAGATTAAGATCAGAGGCAGAGCAATACGGGGAGATAGCTAAATCATGCCTGAAGAGGTTACAAAATTAAGTTTGACTCGCAGACATATGGTGTAGCTAGAAAAACCCTGAAAAACCCAGGGAATGTATGGGGAGGAAATTTTGAAAGTGTATATTACAAATTTTCAATGAAAAATTACAACAACTTAAAATTTCAACTACAAGAGAGAGAACAAGCTCAAGCTCAGACCTTCTCTTGTTTAAGGCTGGGTTCTTTGCGTAGCGGTAGAAAATGATTCTTATTTTTCGTTGACCGGGTGAACATCAAGCTCTTCTCGAACTCTTCTTCTTGAATCACAGATAGAGTAGCACAGCTCCTATCCACTGAAATCTCAAAGAGACTTAAGCAATAAATTGAACTCAGCAAGTTGGTAGAAGAGTTGAACTCTTTATAAATCTTCCTCAGCTGAAGAATTTTCGCCCCTCTTTAATACAAAACTGAGCTATTTATCAGGGTTTTCAGGGGTAAAACTGTCCCCTAAAAATCCTCCATGATATGGGTTAACTCTCCTCATTACGTGGGCAGTACTTGACCCAATAATGGGAGTAATTATAACTGAGATGGAGGGATCATTTGTAGTTGAAACACAGGCTTGAGCTCTGCGTTTAGCCATTGAGATATACTGGATGAGGACCCTGAGCCCTGCATTTTGGCATTATTATGGTATTGAGACGTGAGCTTCAAGCCCCGCGTCTTGGCTTTGTAATGATGCTGAGATGCGGGTTTTGAGCCCTACGTCTTGGATTTGCAATGATGCTGAAACGTGGGTTTCGAGTCTCAAAAATTTAACACTGCATCAATGATTTTTTATCAGCCTTGTGTCTGAAGTATGGGCTCTGCATCTGAGACTTGTCTTCAGTGATTTTTAGACAGTCTACAAAACCCTCTCCAAAGTTTTTGAAACTCCGCGGTTGGCTGGGATGAGTTTTAAAATATTTTGGACTTTTTTTTTGGCAGCAAGCTCTCAAGACTGAGCTGACAATCTTCTAAGATACCTTAAGCTCGATCTTGTTTGGAACTTGGTTTTCGTGAGTGTACTGATAGGTAGTAAAAAGTGCATATTTAATATCATATTTATCATCATATTTCCCTAGTTATTCTTTTATAAAGCACTGCTACGTAATGTTTTATTGTTTAATGTTGTGCAGGCCTTGAGTAATTAAAGAATAATTAAATGAAGCTCAATTGAAGCCCAAAAGCCCAAAAAGCCCGCAAGCCCACATGTATGATTTATTTTAGTAATTAGAAGCTTCTATCTTATCTAATCTAAACTTGAATTTTAAATTATTAATTTAAAATCTAGGGGAGGAGGAGGAAGGATAAAGTAGGACTCCTAATTGCTATTCAAATCAAGAGGAGAAGAAGGATAGAATAAGATGGATCCTTATCTAAATTAGAATCAGAGGTGGACTTCTACTTGAACCTGATTGCTTGCACTACAAGATAAAGATAAAGAAAGGCTTGAAGATAAAGATAAAGGACCAAATCCTTTTCAAATTCAGATTTTTGATATCTTGCTTCCCAAATTATCTCGAATTCTCAAGATCAAGGATCAGAATGTAGAATTCAGGAGGATGCGTCCATACGATCGGATCAGAGGAGGCCACACGAGAAAGCGCGTGGCCATTGCCACGCTTTTGCCACTGAAACGCGGCTATGGCCGCGTTTTCGCAACCGTTTGGATAGATCTGGCAACGTGTTTTCATGGGAGAGTTATACTGGGACTCTACGTTTTAAATCTCCTATAAATCCCTGCAGAGCAATAGAGAGGGAGATCCGAGAAGGAAGAGTCTATGGTTCCTTTAGATCCTCTTTCCTTCTAAATTTTCTTATATTTTTCGCTTTTTTTATTTGGAGAAGAATATTGTTAATGAAGCAGAAGAGCTTTGTAATTGGCCGGTAACATCCAATAAAAAGGTTCTTTATTCTTTTTTCTCTTCTTGCTTTGCAATTCAATTTACTTTTCTGCTTTAGCTTATTTATTTTTTCTCCTTTTAATTTTAATGCAACTTTTCTTATTTAAAATAAAAATTGAAAATGAAAATAAAAATATGAATAACTAACTAAACTTATAGTTTGCTAGTCTCTCGATCAACCCTAGTTTAGTTTAAAAGATGAACTGATTAACATCTATGCTTGTTAGAAACCCTAGGATTAAATTGATGTTCTTGAAGATGAATCAATAATTAAGTTTAACTAATTTGGGTTGCACTTTTTAAATGGTTATTCATGGTTCATATTTAAATACTTTGATATCATAATTTTAAGTGGACTTTTTTATGCAATACTTTGAAATTAAGATGAACTATAGTTTAATTTTTATTAGTGCACACTAATTAGGGTTCTAATATTTTATTCATTTTACTTGATTCTCAGTCAATACCCTAGGGTAGATAATTCTTCATTCAATATGATGTTCACTCTTTTAGACTAATACTTTGGTTATGGTAGATGATTAGTAGACTATAATTCTTTTGCTTGATTAAATCTAATTCTCACAATCAATATCTTTTTTTCATTCAAGCCAATTTTAGAGAAAATCATTCCGAAAAGCTTTCATCGCATCCTTCCCTGTGGATCGACCCATCTAGCCCTTGCTACACGGTTACATTAAAATGAGACTAAGACTTTTAACTTTAACAGTTTCTTTATTATTTTCCCGTTTCAATCATGTACTGTTAAACTCTTTTAAGCCACCAGAGATAATCAACGTGAGTATCTAGATACACAGTTCAGACCTCCTTAGTGCTCTGAGCATGTTGTTGGTGTACTATTGAACTCGAAAAATAGTCATCTGCTTTCGTCAATGTATTGTTGAACTGATCGCAGAAGTAAAGATGAACATAGGTCTTATAAACGCAAAAGTTATGTTTCCTTGGAGATGCGGACCTCGTTTGAAGCAGAAACACGACTCTTATTCATTAAAAAGATGCGAACATCAAAGTGGAGATGCAGCTCTCACTTTGTTGAAGTGATGAGGACTTTGAGGTAGGGATGCGAATTTTTCTTTGTTGAAGAAACGCGGCTCTGTTATTTTACCAAGGTGCAAGTTTCCATCAAAGTGAAGACGCACCTTTCTCTTGATGTAGAAACTCAGCTCTGAGTGTTATAAACGCGAACTTAAAGCTCTCTGATTGTAAAAATCAAAGAGTTTAAGAAATTACCATGTAGCTTCGGGCTAACGGGTCGTGTCCACGAGGAGGAATGCGATGAAAGCTTTTCGGTGTTTTGTTTAATAATAAAGAATTATTCTCATTTTTTAACTGAAAAGAGAATAGAAAGAACGGAGATGATTAAAAGAGAAATTGTAACTTTGGAGAAGGCTTTGGAAAAAGGTGATTTAAAAAGCTTTGAAAGTGATTGGTTGTTTTTAATAAAGAAGAAAATCTGGGCTCACTATCTCACTACTCAACCGTTTATTCTTCTATTGAAATCCTTAGTGCCTCAACTTGATCATAGGCAAAACTTAAAGTTGACTTTAGAAAGTTTGAAGTAAAGCATATAAGATGGTTGGAAAAGTTCACTCTTTTCTTTAAGAAACCATTTTGAATCGAATGTTAAATCATCAAGAAATTCAAGTATAAGATAAAAACAAGTTCAAGAGACGTTCTTAAAAGAAGTAGGAGTTTAAAAATCCAAACCCATCCTCATGTGCCTTCAAGAACACTTTCAAGAAGAAAGACTTTAAGTTAGGCATGCAAATGATTCATTGGGTCTTTTTAATTAAAATCAGAAGAGAAGAAGAATTGGAGAGGGGTACAATAGTGAGCCCAGAAAACCGATTTAGCTACTCATGGAAGACAAAGAAAAATGCAAGTAAATAACGCAAGACATACCATAAAATGAGTGGAAGAAAATGTAGCTCAATTCTTATATTGATGTCACTTCAATCTTCAAGTTACAAGCACTCAATTCATGTCTCTCACAGGTATCTGTACTGAACTACAAATTGTAAAATAAAAATATAACTTTTATACTATCTAACAAAGAACCTAAACCTTAAAGTATAAAAAAAATTCTAATCCTAGTCTTCGCTCCTTTTTCAGTACAAAACTCAAGCTTTTATAGGCAAAAACCCAGAGGGCTGGGAGTGAGGAGATAAGGGGAGCAAACGCTCCCTTTATCTCTACCAACAAGCCGCGGAACCATGGCTTGGGCTGCGGATCCGCGGCCTGGATGTGGCACTTTCTAGGTGGAGAGGTGGTTGGCGTGGATTTGGCCTCCCTTTTGTCTTGTTGGATTCACTGTTGCAACTCCCAGATTTGACAAAATGATCTTTGATTTGTTAGCTTCAACCGCTTGATTCAGGGAGATTCATTTTAACCGGTTTTTAACCTCTCTGATATGCCAAGATTTGCCCTGATTCCTTGATTTCGAATTTATTCTGAATTAAATCAGAATTTGATGGGCTTTTCAGCTTGTTTCTCCTTCCTCTCTTTTAGCAATTGGGCCTACATTTAACAAAGAACAAGAAGACTTATTAATAGGATTTATTAGCTAAAAAATATGGTTAGGTGACAATGTATATGCAATATATGTGACTGATCACTCTCACTAGGAATAGAGTCGCAGCTCTCTTATTTTGCCAAGACGTGAGCCAGAGAATACTGAAGAGACGTGGTCTTTGAAGTGGAGACGTAGCTCTCGCTTTGTTGAAGTGACGCATACTTCGAGGTGGAGATGAGGGCTTCTCTTTGTTGAAGAAACGCTACTCTGTTAAATGCGAGACTCACGTTCTGGGTACGTTGTCATATGTTTGGCAGAGCTTATAGAGACACTGTTCTCTTAAAACCTGAGGTCCGTGTTCTGGGCGCTTTGCCATGCGTCTAACAAACGATCAATCTCGAGATATGGACCATATATCTTGGCCGATTACTGTGTCTATAAAAAGACAGTAGTCTTTTAAGAGTCATCAATAGACTCTTTTCTTCGTTGAACTCTGCGTTCAGAGTTTTAAGAACTTAGAAAAGCTTTGAGCTTTTCTCTTTATCTCCATCTTTTCTAAAAAATTCACCGTTAAATATGGCTACAAAGACCAAGCCTGTGGCTTCTTCCTCGAGCGTTGTCACTCTAAAGGTTCAAATGGGAGGTTCCTCTACGCAGGAGGCCCCATTTCAAATAATAAGACCATCTGAATCTATTTTCTCTAAGAGTTATCTTAACTCTTAAGCTTCTTCTGAGTTGAACCGCTAACGCGAGGCTCACGCCCGTGTTTAATTTTCAGATTCGACTCATGGACTGGTGATCGATCATATATTTTGCATACATATTGTCACATTACCATGCTTACTATCTAAATAAATCATATTAGTAAGTCCTATTTTTATTATAAAATGCACGCCCATTGCTAAAGGATAGGAAAGAGAAACGAGCCCAAAAGCCCATCAAATTCTGGTTTAATTCAGAATAATTTCAAAATCAGGGAATCAGGGCAAATCTTGACAAATCAGAGAGGTTGAAAATCAGTTGAAATGAATCATCCCAAATCAAGCGGTTGAGTCAACAATCAAAGGCTGTTTCGTCGAATCCTAAAGCAGAAACGGGAAAATCAGAGGAGATAAGGGAGAATCACCAAACAAAGAAGCTCTTCCAACCTGGTGTGGCCACCTGGCCACTCCATGGCCGCAGAAACATGGTCAAAGCCGCATTTTCACGGCCATTTAGTTTTTGTTAGGGGAGCGTTTGCTCCCGCTATCTTTGTACGCCCCCTCCCATTTGGTTTTTGCTTATAAATACTATAAATTTTAAAGGGAAAGGGACCGAAACTTAGATTTAATTTTTCTCTTTGTTTTTAAGGCTTTAGGCTCTTTGTTAGATAGTATAGAAGTTGTATCTTTATTTTATAATTTGTAGTTTAGTGCAAATACCAGTGAGAGAGAGGAATTGAGTGATTGTATTCTAAAGATAGAAATGACATCAATACAAGGATTAAGCTATCTCTTCTTCCACTCCATTTTACGGTATATCTTGCTTTATTTACTTGCATTATTTTTCGTCTTCCATGAGTAGCTAAATCAGTTTTTGGGTTTACTATTATTCCTCTCTCTGATCCCTCTTTTTTCGAATGGTTTTGATGAAAAGACCTAATGAATCATTTGCATGCCTAACTTAAGCCTTTCTTCTTGAAAGTGTTCTTAAAGGCACATGAGGATGGGTTGAATTTTTAGACTTCCACTTCTTTAAAAAAATGTCTCTTGGACTTGTTTTTATCTCATACTTGAACTACTTGATGATTTAACATTCAACTCAAAACGATTTCTTAAAGAAAAGTGCTAACTTTTCTAAACTATCTTATGTGCTTTACTTAAAACTTTCTAAACTCAATCTTATATTTTTGCTTATGATCAAGTTGAAGCACTAACGATTTCAAAAGAAGAACACATCATTGAGTAGTGCGATAGTGAGCCCAGATCTTCTTCATATTAAAAAAAATAACAAATCACTTTTCAAGCTTTATAAAAAAAAATCACCTTTTCCAAAGCCTTCTCTAAATTTTAAGTTTTTCTTTAAATCACTTCCCTTCTCTTTTCAACTAAAAAAACTAGCACCATTCTTAGCTTTCTAAACAAAACAGCGAAAAGCTTTCATCGCATTCCTCCTCGTGAACACGACTCGTTGCCCATTGCTACACGGTAATTCCTTTCACTTCCATTTTACAATCGACTGGTAGCAAGACGCGAGTTTGATGACCTCCGCGTCTTCACTTCATCAGCTTGAGTCTGTATCTGTTTGTTGAACGCGGGTTTCATTGAGCCTTACATTTGATTCCAACACTTGAGATGACGTGTATGGTTTGGCCCACCAAGTAGTGACACGTCTTCTGAATGGCGAATACCAACGCCAAGCATTCTTTTTCGATTGGGTTGTATCGATGTTCAACTCCGATCATTGTTCTACTCAGGTGACAGATTGCCTGCTATGTCCCTGATCATTATTCTTGGCTAACAAAACTTCTAGAGAATGATTCATAGCTCAAACGTATATTAGGAAAGGTTTTTTCGACACTAGAGCTATAAGGACAGGTGGATGCGTAAAGTACTGCTTGATTTCCTCAAACACTTGTTGCCAAACATCATCCCAAATGAATAAAACATCCTTCTTCATCAATTTGGTGAAGGGTTGGCATCATCCTAAGAGACTTAAGATAAATCTTCGGATATAGGCCAGTCGCTCTTGCAATCCTCTAAACTCTCTAAGATTCCTTGGAGGTTGCATCTCCTGGACGGCGCGGACTTTCTTTGGGTCAAGGTGAATTCCTTTGGATGTTATGACAAACACAAAGAATTTCTCGCTGGCTACACCAGGAAGGATTTGGTGGGATTAATCTTTAATTAATGCACCCGCATAATGTCGAATACTGCCTTTAGATCTGCTATGTGATCGCCATTAGCACGGCTTTTTACTGCAATATCATCTACGTAACATTTCACCATTTTGCGTATATGCTCGTAGAAAATTGTATTCATACCTCTCGGTATGTTACCCCTGCATTCTTCAATCCAAAGGGTATCACAATATAATAGTACACACTTAGTGGTGTCCTAAAAGATGTATATTTCTCATCATCAACGTACATCTTAATTTAATTGTACCCAGAGAATCTATCCATGAAAGACATCCATTCAAACTTATACTCGTTGTTGATCTGACGTTTGTGATTGGAAGGGGGAACTCATCTTTAGGACAAGCTTCATTTAGATTATGGAAATCAATGCAAATCTGGATCTTTCTATTCTTCTTGGCGACGGGAACGATATTAGCTTCCCAATCAAGGTGTTATTCTTCCCAACAAAATTGAAGTTTATAAGCTTAGTGACTTCGGATTAAATCGCTTCCATTATCTCTGAACGAAACCGTCATTGTTGTTACTTGACGGGCTTCGCGTCTGGCTTGATATTGAGGCGATGCATAGCCACTTGAGGGTT